>PVJA010003661.1:0-37275 GCA_004027025.1 Myocastor coypus
GAGGGGCACAGGGAGCTTACCCGCGGCGGGTGCTCAGGCTCAGCTCCCAGCGGTGCGATGCCTTGGTCACCATTAATAGTGTAAGATTTCCTGATTAGTCAACTGCTTGTGCCTATAGTATGGCTTAAATGGTACTTTGTATGGTTTGTGGCAAACTATTTTAAAGTATACTTTTAGATATCATAACTATTTTATAAAGAATGTAAGATCATGCTTTTTTCATTGTTCTTTGATGTGCTATTTTTAAAGTTCTTTCAAATAATTATCAAATTTAAAAGGAATGTTTCCTCTTGGGAATAATGCATCAAATTTCTAATGAAATTCTTTTATTTTGAAAATAAGGACATGCAAAACACATCAAACTTTACCTTCACAGGCATCTACTATTAATCCTTGGCTATGGTATTATTCCATCATGATGAGTATTTGATAACTAACACACACACATGCCTTTAACATTATGAGAAATATTTTTCTAAGGTACAAACAAAACTTCTACATGTTTTAATTGTCTCATAATTAGACCAGGGAACTGCAGTGTAGCTCAGTAACTAGAGGACTTTCTTAACACTCACAAGGCCCTGAGTTCAATCCCCAGCCACAAAAAAGAAAATTAATCTAACCAGTATCTAATTCCTTCAATTTCAGGCATAAAAGAAGATAAGCATCGTAACTATAGTAGGTGTATTTATGTCCTGAGGCCAGGAGGCATGCAGGCACGAAGAGCGCAAGAATTCCTAGGAATCTTGCTGTTCCTTGAGAATACTTCATTATATCTGTTACTTTTTATGCTTAACTTCCCTCCAAGTTGTGCTTGTGGCTTTTGTGTACCAAGAAGCAAACACTGAACCTTGTGCTTGCCAGGAAGGTGCTATACAGCTGAGTTATAGTCCCAGCCTGCCTTTTTGGGGTTTTTGAACTATGGAGTGGTTGTTAAAGGACAAACACCAAAGTGCTGCATAGGAGCAACTAGATGAAGCTGGCCAAGATTATAAAGTAATTTGTGAAGCTATTTGCTTCTACATAGAGCTATATGTTAGAATATTATGCCACTACAAAAAATTATCTAAAAGAGGGATACACTTTCTTCCTTTGTGTTAATAAGGCTGGGTAGAATATAAAGAAATGAAATACTGGAGTATATAACAGCTCTTGAGGCAAATAGAGAGAAATTATGAAAGAACTCTTTGTATCAATGAAACAAAGCAAAATGAAATGCATAGTGATAGCATGAGATAAGTCAGAGGATGCTATCATTTCTTAATAACCAGTGCAGAACAGAAGAGCAACTTTGGTATTGATTTACCATGTAGAAAATGTGATGTGACAGAAGGCCTGTCAGCAGCACTGTCTTTACGCACTAGTGCAGTTGGTTATGCTACTCTCAAGTGCGTTACTGAGAACTCATTCTGAGCACAGCAGGCAGAAGCTGAAAAAGTTTGGCCAGTGAGACTCCTTACCCAACTCTATTCCACTGAGTTAATGCTCTGGTCTTCTACTACCCAGAAATAAAATCTCCACACCCATTTTTCATTTAGCCATATAAACCTACAGCTAATTACCATGGTGCCAGAACAAGGCTGCAGAAAGTATAATCTATTAGCAATAACTTGTGTCTAACAATATAATTGCATTAGGAATAATGAAATGTTCATTTCAGTACCAAAATTAATAATGTCATATCAATGGCATTAATAATTAAGGATTCTTTTTATAACATCACATCATTATTAATAACTGCATTATGAACAATTCTTTTAATATCAATAATAATACAAATAATATCACATTGCCTTTATATATTTACAGTTTTGCAACTAAAATGAAATCTTGTAAACATCATGGACCAGACCCTGCTATATCAAAGAAAGGATTTCTACAAATTTATGACTCTTAGATAAATGGGTTTCTTTTTGTTTTCCCAGGTAGAAATCTCATTAAATATTCAGAAGTTATGTGAAAATTTTGCTTAAGATTTTTTAGCTGTATGCTTATAAGGAAATGTTCAGATTGGAATAGTGCTTAGGAGCTTTCATTGCACTAGTACTTAGTTTTCTATTAGATTATTGTTTTACTTTAGCTAAGTATGACTTTTTCTTCATAATTTGACACATGCTATATATCACATGTGTTCTATCTGATGTAATACACATGTTATATATTATAAAATGTTATATATGTTATATGCATATATATTATATTGTTAAAAGTTCCCCATGTGGTTCTTTTTTTTTCTTTTTTTAAAAAATATCGAAGTAGGTGTTCCTTGAAACTCTGCTTTTCTTTCTTTTTTTTCTTTCTGTATTTAGGATATGATCTACAGGGTCTCACTGTGCAGATCAGACTCATAGTAATTCTTGTATTTTCAGCCTCCCAAAGCGCTGGGATTACAGGTACCTGCCACCACACCCAGTATCAATCAAAGTTTCAGCACACCCTATGGGTGTGGCTAGCAGGGCACACTGGGGATCAAACCCCAGTCCCTGCTCTCTGCCTAAGCAGGTTCTTTAGTCTGCTTAGCTATTAGCCTGACCCCAAAACTCTGCTTTTCAAATATACTTGTGTTAAGATTTACTTGTCATATATGAATATCTATTGCAGCAGGCCTTCTGAACATGAATTAAGTTGTTTGTGATCATATCAAAGTTTGGTGAGAGAATCCTGGGAAAAACAACAACAACACTCAAACCAACATGTTCTCTGCCTCTAGAAAATTAATAGAGTAGCTCTCAATGTCTTATGATAATGAAGAATACTAAAAACCACCACTAGTTTCTATACGGAAGTGCATTTTACAGCTTGAGCCAAAGGGCACTGACATTTTGATTCCATAAAACATCTTATATAGGGCTTTTCAAGAATCTGAGAGATTTTATTTTATTATTACAAAGCATGAAAAGCAAACTGCTATAACCATGTGTGGGGTTTACTGTAGGTGAATGTCGATAGATGTGTGTATTTTTACTGGAAGAGGAAAGATTCTGAATTCTAATCTCAGCGGTAGTGGGAAAGTCATTTTAATTTTGCCTCAGTGTTCCCATCTGCTGAGTAGTTTTGACGATGTCATTTGAGAGGAAACAAATGGATCTTTGTAGGATGGGTCACTTTCGTAAAAGAAGGATGCCGCAGGAGAGTTTGGGTCAGTAAATCCGTGTAATGTGATTGGTCTAAGCCAAACAATGTAAAATGTGAGCTGAGGGATGTACCCACATCTCCTTAACTGGGTAACGTCCTTGTGACAAGGCTATATGTGAAATCAATGAAGTGGGTTTTTCAGATTGCTGTCATTTTGGTCACAACAGTTAAGATCAGTTGTGGGGAGCCGTCAAAGAAAGGGGCAGGTACTAGCCCATCCTTTTGGCTAGCAGAAGATTTTGTTACTAGTATTAGCTACTGGTCTCTCACCTATTTGATGTTAGAGCATGACAGTGACCTACCTCCTTCAAAACTTTATTCTCTCCTAATATGCAAAGATGACCTACCAGAAGACTCATTTAAGGGGAGAAGATTGCTATGGTTTGTATCTAGGTGTCCCCCCAAAACCTCATGCAGTCATGGAGCAACATCTGCTGTTGGTGATTGATTATTGGGGGTGTGGGCGTTACACCTGCCCAGAGGCAGGTAATTTGCATTACACCATAAGGAGGGGAGAGAGGCTAGCCAGCTGTCTGAGCTGCTGCCACTTCCTTTTGTTCTCTGCTCTTTACTGCTGCCATGAAAGGTTGCTCTCTGCCAGGTGTCACTCTGCCTTAGAGCCACCTTATTATGGAGTGAAACCTCCAGTAATTGTGAGTTACATAAACCTTTCCTTCTTTCAATTTCAGGTATTTGTCCCATCAAGGAGAGATGACTAACTGACACAAAGATCTTCCCTAGAAAAGAAAGATCTTAAATTGGGGCTAGTAACTTATAAAAATAACTAACACGCAGGAGATAATAATATTTTATTGGCCAATGAGATGCAGCTTGCTTATAAAGGTCTGGCATGATTGCACTTAATGACTTTGTTTTCATATGTCTAATAGATCTAATTTATCTACTTGGCTTAGATAAAAAAGCAACTGGAAAAAAATTATATATCTAATGAAAACTTATAAAATGTTTCAGGTGGATTAAATAGCTACATATCAGGTAATAAAGTACAGTATTATTTGAACAAAATATAATAGTGTGAGCTTAAATTTTGGTGGAGGGCAAACCATCTAATGTAGAATACAGAAGAAATTATGGACATATGGAGCAGCCTAGCCATTTGAGAGAAAACTGGCAAAATACAGGTAGTTAGATAGATAGATAAAGATATAAGATACAGATAGATATAGATACAGATATAGATATAAAGTATCTTCTTTATCTTTTACATTATATAGGAAGAAATATTCAAAAGGTGTAAATTCCTCTTACATTTAAGACACGACATAAAAATGGAAAATTTGAGAAACTAATTTAAAGAAATTCTAGTGCTGATAAATAGTTATTAACCCTTATTTATACATTAAGCTTTCTTAATTATTGTACCCATGGTTCACTGTGATGTGAAAATATTAAATGAAATATTACAAGAATCACAAATCCATAAACTTTAAATCACAGGTCATTCTAAGCACTGTGATAATATTTCACACCATTTCATTCCATCCTATCCAGAGCCTTAGCTATTATTTTGTGCAGTGTGTCCACACTGTACTGATACCACCCCCTAATTACTTAGTAGTCATTTTGGTTATTATACTACTGTCAGGTATCACATTTCTCGGGTTCAAATAATACTACCATAGTTACCAAGTGATTTATCCCAATTCTGAAACCTCTCTGCCAGAATATATTTCATTACACAGGCATTACTATACTATGTCATATCACCACCATCAACATCACCACCATCAGCATCAATACCAACTGAAGAGGGATAAGCGGAGTGATATAAGATGTTGAGAGATACAGATAGAATGTTCATTTACTTTTATTATAGTGTATTTTGGGGTCCTTCTAGTGTAATTTTAGTTCTTGCTAATTTCTAACTAAACCTAACTACTTTTTTCATTGTTCTTAAAGTAGATTTATTTATTTATTTATTTATTTATTTGGTACGGGGTCTTATTATGGAGCTTGGACTCATAGTAGTCTTTCTGTCTTAGCCTTTCCAGTGCTGAGATTACAGGAGTGTGTCACCAAGCCTGGTTTCAGGGGCCAGCGTGGAATGAGGTGACAGGGATCAAACCTGGGTCTTTGCATGTGCTGGCAGGCGCTTAGACTCCTGATATATCTCCTCAGTCCTCTTATAAATACAACTATATGTATACATATATGTATGTATATATATACTATAAGACGTTCAGCCATATAGTTTCAGGCATCAACTTGAGGGTCTTATATCAACCTTTGATAATGGCATAATATTGAAAAATGATCTTTATGCCCCCTAGTACTCCTGAAAACAACTTAATTGTTGCTATAACAGTAAAAATAAAAAATATCAGTAATATCCAGAGCCAAAAAGGCACTGAGAACATATGTGCTCTTATACCTTGAAGGCTTCTGGGCATTACATTTGACAATATCCACCTAAATTTGAAATCTCATTTTCCCAAATTCCACTTGCATACATATTTTAGAGAAACACTTGCACATGTTCACAAAGGTCTATGTATAAGAATATTGGGTTTTTGAAAACAAATATATATCATCTATAGAAATCAACAAATAGCATGATACAGCATTAACCTGGAAAATTATGCAATAGGCAAAAGTAATATATATATATATATATATATATATATATATATATATATATATATATATAAAGAGAGAGAGAGAGAGAGAGAGAAACAAAACAAAACCAATTGCAAAATACACTGCAGGCATTTTTATTTTAAGCAACATAAATATCAGAAGCCAATATTTTTCTTTTAGTACATAGAAATCTACTTACAGAAGAACAAGCAAAGGTCTGAATGACTGAAAACATTGACAAGGAGTGGCATGGCATGGAGCCATCCAGGGAAGCATTAGTAATTAGTACTTTTACATTCTTTTAAAATAAAGATGAAAATACACAAATATTGAAATAAGAGGGGATATATCAACTTCAAAAAGCTCAATTTTAAAAGGCAAATAAGTCTTCCACATGTTTATAGTTGATTTGGAAGGAAAAGGTAAATTTTGCTTGTAAAACTTGGGAAGGTTCAACTTGGTGTTAAAGTTTGATTTTGTGCAGTTGAAGATAGCCAAGCTGGCTTTCAAGCTTTGGAAGAACTTCTTAAGCCAAGCGTGAGGGACAGAATTGTCTAGATGTCATGACTCATTGGCAAATGGCCTACTGCTGGATTACTAGATATGAAGGAGTTGGTGGGAGAGTTCATTGGGAAGGAAATTTGAGCCAGATACAGAAGGAATTTTAACCTACTTAGCATTTAGTGGGGAATAACTGAAGGTCAAACATGGGAATTAGTTTAATGGAACTGAGAAGTGTAAATGTTAAAAAGAAAAAGCCTTTATAAAACTAGAATTAGTCAGGCATGGTGGTGCACGCCTGTAATCCCAGCACTCGGGAGGCTGAGGCAGGAGGATCGGTGCGAGTTCGAGACCAGCCTGGGCTACAAAAGTGAACTCAAGGCCAGCCTCAACTGCATAGCAAGACCCTGTCTCAAAAAAAAAAAATCTAGAATTGTCATCATGGCATCATAGATATTATCTACAAAAATGGAATAATATTCTATCCTGAATTTATACAAATTATAGCACTAAAACTTAATACTTTGTTTAATATAGTCATTTATTTTACATTACTATGATCTAAATATGACCTATTAGCACATTTTGACATAAATATCATTCTATTTAAAAAGGACAAAATTAGCAAATGGTTGAAAGTATTTCTCAGGGATTAGCATATTTTAGAGCAGAATTTTAAAATCCAGCCTATGATTAAACTATCTGAGCCTAGATGATCACATACAACGGAGAAGAGTAGCCATGTCACAATAATATTATGGGGTTTAAATAATGAAATGAACCTTCGTGTAGTACCTGAGTTGAATGTAAAGGCTAAAGTTGGTTACTGTTAATAAAATTATGAGCAAGACAAAGCCAGGAGCTCTCCTTGGTCCTGACTCAGTTTCAGGAAATTGTGACAAACCAAGTTAATTAGAAGACTGGCCAAGTATAATTTTAAAGTTTGTATGGGACGATTTTTAATATTAGAGAATCATCTCAATTTGCGCAAAAAAGATAGATGGGGCAAGATAAATGAAAATGTAGGTGAACAATAGCAATTGATTTCTATTTACTAGACAGTTTTGTTTTATTCTACTGCATGTACACAGATCTTGGCAGAAACTATTTTGTACAGCAGTGGCTTAATAGGCAATTGCAAATGGTAAGATAGTTCAGAGCTTCGTGCTCCTCATAGCCTCTATTACTTGAAATGCTAAGTATTTAACACATGTGTATGTTTCTATGTTCATCCAAATTATTATTTTAAAGCATTAACATAAAAGAATTAAATATAAAAGCCTACATAGGCAGTTTGACTCAGCATTTTTATACTGGTAAAAATTAAATCAGCTTTTCTTGGTAGGAAACAAAAAGAAACATAATCCTTTTAACGAGTGCAAGCAAATAAAAGGGAAAAGAGTTTTCCTCATTTATAAATAAAATGCTCACAAGGTAAAAGAAATATTTCTTTAACTAGGTATTCTACTTGCACAATATACATTTAAATAGCAACTGTCCTTGGTATTCATCCTTGAAATAGCCATTTAAATAGCTCTTGGCTGAGACTACTTGGTTTTTAAAATGGTTCTGTTTTCAGTGTCAAATATTTGGTGTCCATTTGCTACATCTAAAAAAAAAAAGAAAAAAAAAAGACAAGAAAAGGTTGGGTAATGTTGTGTCTTTTGAGATACAGTAACATGACAGAAAGTGACAAATGGGAAAATGTGTCACAATGAAGCATGATATATTATAGCAGAGTGATATGCTGATACTCAAGGAATCCATAATATGCATCTTTCTTTTTATTTGCTGCTACAGCAGAGGAGATTATTCTTATAGATTAAGGGACTCTTGTCACATTTTAGGTAACAAAGTAAATATATTTCAGTACATTAATATTTCTCCATAAGACTGTTATGTGTTTTTTATACCTCCTTTCAAATAATTTCAGATTAGCAGTAGATGCATTTATGAATAGAATTATTTCCCTATGCTTGGCTTGTTCAGGGTAACAAAGTATTGTGTGTCATAATTCTAAGTCATTAATAAGGAAAATACCTGAATGCCTCCAGTAGACAAGTATGTGCCTGAATAAGAAGTATAGATTTAAGTAGAGTGATATTTTGATGTCTTTCACAGGATCATATATGGGAAAAAAAAGAACAATGCATAAAAGTTCCCAGTTTAAAACTTAAACTATTCAGATGATTATTGAAATGCATTCAGAAATTGTATTTTCTTTTTTATATGGTCATTGTAGGATTAATGAAGCTCATATAAAGTTATGTGTTTCTGGTACTGGCAAACAGTAACATCTATAATATTAAGTAAATTTATCACACTATCAGCTTTTTAATTTCCAACGAACATTTCTTTGGCCTTTTGTCTCCCAGACAGGTATGTATATTGTGCTATCTCTCAGAAAGTTGTTCAGCTATGTCTTGAAGCCAGGGAAAACTACAACCCATGTTTTCAGGCATTAGTAGTCCTAATATACACTAATGCCAAAGTAATAGGTAGGCATGATAAATATAAATGCAGTATTAGTGTAAATTTCAAAAAGAAGCATCAACGTATAAGTAAAATTCTCTTAAGTTGTTCATGAATTCCATTATAACCTTGAATTCTTTTGTTTATTTCCTCCATTTTTCTTTTATTTATCATCAGAAAGGGTTAGTCACTGACTTATTGGCATAGTACCAATGTAGGTCACAAGCCTGACTATATATGAAAAGCTTTCATAAATGAATTTATAAATCATCCTTAAGGAATTCAATTCTACTTTTCTAACACATGGTGACTTGTATACTATGAAGGGATATTTTTGAACCTACAGATTTAGATCTATCTATCTATCTATCAAATTTCATATGGCTTTCATTCTCATAATCCAAAAACTTAATTAACTCATTCATGAAAAAAAAATCTATGAATTTATTTCTAATAGTAAAAACTAGCAGCAAAATAGCAGTAGTACTTTTGTACAAACAGGTTACATAAATTCTTAAGTATAAGTAAAAGCTTACAGTGCTACTTGGCATTCTAGGAATACCAGTTTAAATAAAAATGCTTCATAAATGTAACCATCATTTAAAATATGAAGTTCAAAAATTCATTTGCAATAAGTTAGAGTTTTTTCTTCAAATTAAAGAGCATGCACCATATGGAAAATATTTGGGTACAGAAAATATTTTGAGGTAAAAACCTACCTTTAATTATAACTACATTAAATATACTGAATATTACATTTTGAAAGAAGGAAAGACACTTAACTTGTAGTCTCTTAGAAATAATTTTTTTCTGACAGTCTTTTTCTTGAATGTAAAAGTAGAAGTTCTTTAGGATTATTAATAACTTAGAGAAGGATACATTTAATAAGCGGTGGAGTTTATACATCATACAATTATAAAATGGAGAGATAAAAGAGTCTAAAATAATTATTACTTTTTCAGCATATGATTTCTGTGTAAAATGTAAAATTCTGTGTTAGATAATGGTAATATTCCTAGCAATTATAAAAAGGTAAAAATGTCAGATTTTAATTTGTAACATTATATATGTATGCATATTTCGTTTAATTAAAATAGAAGCATCTTAGTACATAGTGGACTAAAGCCACATAGTGAATTCATTAAATAGTAGCATTGACTATTTTAAGGACTTGGATCATTGTGGGCTGAAAATATCTCTTATTTTGAAGTCATAAATCTTTCCCAATCTCATATTTCTGATCTCCTTTTTATCTTAGTTATGACTAAGTCTACATAAAAATAAATCACACACAGAAACACACACACACACATACACATACCAGAAAAAAAAAAAAAAAAAGGTTCTGGTTCCCTGAGAAAGAAAAAACAGGATTACTGTCATATAACTAAATATTAGGTTCAAGTATCTACTTAGAACAATATTTTAATAAATCCAAGTAAGTCAAAATTATAAAAACTCAACTGTTATTTAAATATTTAAAAACCCTCAAACATATTATATGAAACTGTTGTATCACTACTATCACTACAAATAATGTCAACACAGTAAAATATGGGGAAATGATATCAAAGTAGTAAGTTCCCTTTATTGCTGATCATTAATTTTAGTGGTTTCTTAAATATAAGTTTATGTACTTTGAATTTTAGTAATGGTTTGATAACCAAACTTCCTGGAAATCTAACAGTTGAGTTCTGTGAGCTCAATACACCACTGCATTTGCCTTCTAAAGTTTCACAAGCAGTAATTTACAAATAACTGAATACTATTTTATTTTCTCAGGCAGTGCATTGGTGTGTGCCTCACACTGGACTTGAACCCTCTAAATTACTCCCGCTGGCTTTGAACTCACAATGATCCTCTGCCTCAGTCACCTTAGTGGTGGGATAAGACGTATATACATACAAAAAAAAAAAAAAAAAAAAAAAAAAAAAAAAAAAAAAAAAAAAAAAAAAAAAAAAAAAAAAAAAAAAAAAAAAAAAAAAAAAAAAAAAAAAAAAAAAAAAAAAAAAAAAAAAAAGACCTGTGCACTATTTTAAATATTTAGTGATAGGCATAAATTCTTAATGCATAAAAATCAGTCTTATCATAATCTTATTGATTTGAACTGTGAAATTTCAAGTATCTAATGTTTCTTACACCAAAAAAACAGGAAGAGAAATGTATGGTTTTTGTTGCACTTGTTATGCTGATAAATTAGGGTATATTTTTAAGGTCTGATTCTTTTGTTCATACCATTATCCTTACCTGATCATTGTTTATACCTTTCTAAGTAATTTGTTAGTAATTTAAGGCTATTCTGGGGAATGCTCTCTGCTCACTTTCTAAGAAGGAAAAAAGATGACCAGAGATCTTCTTTCAGAGTTTTTCACTGGAACCTGCAAAGGTAGCCATGGGAATGGGCTCAACAGTTTACATGATATGTTAATGTTAAAGTATAGATCAGTCTCTTCTCTTTTTGAGCTGTCTCTATTGAAAGAACATGGCAACAGATGCAAAGCACTTCTCTTCACTTTTCTAATTTACAAACTATCTTAGTAAGTATGATGAAATTGCTGTATTTTGTCTTAACTCACAGAACGACAACATGTTTGGTGAACAGAAGATTATACCAATTAGAATATCTAATGAGCTATTAGTTCCATGATAACAGGATGTTAGAAATTTTCTAGCTACTATCCTTTATTGCTCTAAATAGAACTAAGCTCTTTAAATTTTGGGGAAAAGGTTCTTTTTCTGGTTTAATTCATTACCTGCTGATGTACTAATGATCAAATTTCAGAAAGAAAATAAAAGAAAACAACTCCTTTAGTGAGCAATAAAGGATGGGGGGTACTTCTCAGCATTATTAAAATTTACTATAATTCTAAAGTCAATTTGTAGTACAGAAATTTGAGGTGACTTGAAAAAATATTTTTAGATAACAGTTTGTACAACTTTCATCTTTTAAATTTAACATTGCAAAGCTTCATTACTATATTTCATATTAATATATATATATATATCATATTGTTGGAATATAAATAAGTTAGAAATATTAAGAATATTTAGGTTGATATTTAAATCACCATTTATTAGTTTCACTTCTCCCCCTGTAGGAATCTGTCAGCTAAAAATCAAGATTCTAGTCCTCATTCATGTTTAACATCAGTCCAATTGGAACAAGTAATTTTTCTTCCACCTATCATCCCCCAAGAGAATATGAAGTTTTCTCATCTCATCCAGATCTAGAATGAATGAAACTTGACACATTTACTTACAGGAGCTGCTTAACTATATCATTACTGTATGAAACAATCTAAGCTTGCTTATGACATGCTTCAATATGTGAAATCCAATGTGAGTTAAAGTGAAATGAATAAAAGCTAATAAAATAAAATGTGGTTACTTGACCTATTTTTCCTCTTTATATTTGCAATGTGGTAGAGATAAAAACGACAAAGCCTGAATTCATCAATGTCTCTTTTTTAACTATTTACTAGCAGTTGTTTTCTTACTGAATGTTGACATAATTGGTTATGCACCAATAATAACCAAAAATATAAGAAATATAGCCAAGAATAATTAGTTATTCTTCTACTTAAGAGGTAGAAGAGTTATAAGTAGAAGTAAAAAGGAAATAGAAGAATGATAGAGTAATACTTACTATGTAACCTTTGGCTAAATAGTTAATTTAAAGAGAAAGTATTAACATGAATTGGAGATGCAGATTTTCACACAGTAAGGTTAGTCTAAACCGTAAGTTAGTTTCAAATACAAACTCCTACAACAGTAAATAAAAATGAATCTATAATTAAATATTTTTCTCTTCTGAAAATAGAAATACTCCCATGAGACTTAAATGGTCAATTAATTAATTGCAGGATTTTTACATCAATAATGAAGATTAACTAAAATCTCTAGAAATTTTACTTTACAATAGAGTAACATTTTAAAACATAACCCAAGATATTGAGACAATGGGTTAGTAAAGACATAGCTCTCTTCAGTTCCTTTTTTTTTTTTTTTTCATATATTTGGTACAGATTTTTACTACATAGCTCCCGTTCATAATGACCGTCCTGTTTTCAGCCTCCCCAGTGCTGGGATTACAGACCTGCACCACCATGCCTGGTCTCAGTGGCTGGCTCAGTGCCAAGGAGTAGGGTTGACATGGCAAGTGGTGCCAGGGATCAAACCCAGGTCCCTGCACTTGCCTAAGAAAGTGCTTAGCTCACTGAGATATCTTGCTAGCCCTCACTTTGGTTCTTGATTATTTTTTAATGTGTATTTCTAGGTCTGTATTTTCAATAGAATTTACCACATTAAAATTTTACCTTTCGATACAAATTTTTATCTATTTAATTGCTGCACTAATCTTTGTGTGTGTGTGTGTGTGTGTGTGTGTGTGTGTGTGTGTGTGTGTGTTTTGGTTTTGATGGTACCAGGGATCGAACTCAGGACCTTGTGTTTGCTAAGCAAGGACTTATTCCACCAAGCTATCTCCCTAGAACAGCTGTACTAGTCTTTTTTTTTTTTTTTTGTGGGACTGGGGTTCGAACTCATGACTTTGCATTTTCCAGGCAGGCACTTGTGCCACAGAGCCATCTCCCCAGCCCCCAGCTGCACTAGTCTTAAAACAGTATGACATATTTGGTGATTATTACCTTTGAAATGCTACTAATGATGTTACCTTAGAAACTCTGCAATAGAAAGTTGGACTCACAGAATTTGAATAAAGAATGTTAATTACCAGGGGCAGAAGAAGGATATGAGAGATGAGGAGTTGTGTCTCATGACTATAGCTTTACAGCTGGGAAGGAGGAATATGTTCTGATGTGCTAGTTTGTGGCAGAGTGAGTATTATTAAGAATAATGTACTGTATGTTTCAATACAGCTAGAAGAAAAGATTTCAGCATTTTAAAGTGATGGATAAGCCAATTACTTTGATTTAACTATGACAAACTGTGTACATGTATCAAAACATCACAATGCACCCCATAAGTATAATTACTATGTATGAAATAAAAATGTTTAAGTGCATATTAAAATAACTTATAAAAGATAATTCTGCCTCAGACATTTAACATAGAGCCTCAGTTTATGTATATTTTACCCAGTCTCAAATAGAATGACATATTCAGTGTCTGATAAGTTTGGAAGGCCAGTGCTGACTACATGAAATATTATAAAGAGTGTTTTGCTTGCTTTGCTGATTGTAAAGTAAATGGTAAAATACTGCAGGTTTGTGATACACTATTTTGGTGAAAAGCGCACTATATTGACCATGCTCAATAAATAACTAATGTTTTGAAAACTAATGAGTTATCAAGTCGTATAAATCTGGTTATATGTCCAATAATCAAGATCTTCTAAAAGATCAAATAAAGACTAGCAATTTAACTTTAACATCTGAATTTTGGTTCATAAATTGTCTGAACTATCTCTGTATCAATGAAATAATTCTTTAGTTAGAGTTATTTCCTCTGTAAGTTATCAACATTTTAGGCTACTGAAAAATTTCTACCGAATTTTCATTTCAAGATTTTAAGTATAAAGCCGGGTGTTGTGGCGCATGCCTGTAATCCCAGCACTCGGGAGGCTGAGGCAGGAGGATCGGTTCGAGTTCGAGACCAGCCTGGGCTACAAAAGTGAGCTCAAGGCCAGCCTGAACTGCATAGTGAGACCTTCTCTCAAAAAGACAAAAAAAAAAAAAAAAAAAAAAAAAAAAAAAAAAAAAAAAAAAAAAAAAAAAAAAAAAGATTTTAAGTATAGGGTTGGGCAAATAGCTCAGCTCATTAAAGCGCCTGCAAGCAGGCACTAGGGTCAGGGGTTTCCAGGCCTGCTGTGCAGGGCCTTGTCTCCAGGGTGTGCTGAGATGGTGATTGAGAATGGGCGTGATGGTGCGCATCTGTAATCCCAGCACTTGCAAGGCTGTAATCAGGCGGATCACTGCGAGTCCAATCTAGTAGTGAGACCCTTAACACCCTGTAAATCATTCTCTAAAATACAAAAAAAAAAAAAACCACAAAATTTCATTTTAAGTATAAATGAGTTTAGGTGTTCACAGTAGAGTGCTTTGAAAATGCTGTTACTGAACAAATAAAGGAATTCAAGTACTAATTTTTAAAATGTACCACAAAAGACATTTTTAAGTCAATTTAACACATCAAAATACATAATGTAAGAAAAATAATTCAGGTGTTTAGAAATACGTTGAGGGATATAAATTATAAATGCTTTTATGTTTTAAGACTTTGCTTTTAAAGCTTGGTGACCATTGTTTTATTTTTATGTTCAAAAAGTCGAGCCTGGGGACTAACAAAATGTTAAAATCTGACATTGAGTTTAGGATTACACTATATGGAAGTCAAAGAGATTCAGTGAAATTATGAGACAGCTATCTTTTGGAAGATTTTTAGAAATTGGGATAGTTTGCTACGAAGGAAGTGGTTAGCTCATTCTTTTCACACATCTATCAGGTGCTGTGGAAATTCTGGAGAAAAGCAGTAGAAATACGGTGGAAGGCTAATTTTTGAAATCAAAAGACATTAAAGTCTAACTCAGAAATATAGGTTTTTCTGCAAAGCAAAATTCACATCATTCTCTCTCTCTCTCTCTCTCTCTCTCTCTCTCTCTCTCTCTCTCTCTTTATTTTAGAGAAGCATCTACAGGGTGTTCAAGGTCTCACTACTAGATCAGGCTCATAGTGATCTGCTTTATTACACCCTCACAAAAGCGGCGATTATCAGCTTGTGCTGTGATGCCAGGTCTCCATTGCCATCTCAGCATGCCCCAGAGGCAGAGCTGGAACAACAAGCCTGGGAATCAAATGCCTGGGGATCTAACCCCTGGCCCCTGAGCCTACTTGCAGACACTTTAATTTGCTGAGCTACTTTGCCGGCCCTTAAATTCTTAACTATTTAAAATTTAATGTTTCATTTTTGTTTTAACTTCAACAAGTCTTCATTACTTTCAGAATAAAATCTGTTCTGGTTTTAAGTTAGAGTAGTCAGGGTCTGGGTTCCTATTTCTTGGCTCTGTTTTTCTCTAGTTTCCATTTTGTGTGCACTTTGAACTCTGAATATATTTTTGTGTGATTAGCTGTCTCATCTACTGGCCCTTCATGTGCTACCTGAAAAATCCCCTCATTTTATACTTCTCTTCAAATGTCTCCATGTTACCTGCTTTTGAACTTCAAAACTAAGCCTCATTTACTTAACATTAGATCAAAAGATGTAGTTAGCGTCTTCAATCATCTTCAGATTCTTCATTCCCCACACAGCCAAGTCATCTTTTATATATACTCTATTACTCTCAGTTCACATTTCTATTAATGCAAATAATGATGTTTTTCTATAGCTATTACTTTATTTGTTTTTACACTGCAATGAAATATACTTCCCAGGGCTATGAGTTTTACCTCTAAATTTTGCAACTCCTAGCTCTCAGCATAGTATCTGATACAAATAAGCACTTGGAATGGTTTGCTGAATAACCCATCAGAAAAAAATGCTATTTTAGAAAGGGAAAATTGAGATGCTAACAAAAATAAAAGCTATCACATCTTAGAAAACATTAAGTCTTGATCAAATTCCTTGCCAAAATAGATTTTGTCCTTGCAAACAGGTCATAACACCTAATAAAAGTACTTAGACAAAGCACAATCTCCACTCCCGAGAGATGCTTTTGCATTAGGTTTTAAAATAATTACATTTGCACCAGCATTGCTTCTTTTCCAATTCCAATTTAACCCTGCCCATATGACTCTGAGATCTCCAATTAATACTTCCTTTCTTGAGCCTTTACATACCCCAATTGGGAGAAAAGATAAAGTCTTTTCTAGTAGTCTAATGATAATCCCTGAACCTTTAAAAATATTTTTTAAATTTTTAATTGCAAAACCTCTACAAATTTAACACAGTAACCATTTTAAGTGTATAATTCATTGGTGTGAAATATGTTCACACATTAGATAAAATTCAAAACAAATTTTGTTGGTAACACAAGCTGTATATCCTTGGAATAGCTCCCAATGTTTTGTATGAGCAGTTGATCCCAAATAAATTGAGACACATCACCAGCCCTTTTCCATTATAATTATGAGAGATTTCTCAACTTGCTAGTGGGCCAGGTCAGACTCATACTTGTGATTCCTCTAGTCTAGCTTCCCAGAGTACAGAAATTATAGGTATGTGCCAGCAAAACCAGTTGGAAACTATACCTATAAGCCAAAATTCATTTTCCATTTAAATTTAGTTTCTATCACTGCATTCTGTTTATATGGCTTTAACTACTTCAGGTACCTTATGAATGAGGATTCATGATGTTTACCTTTTTGTGATTAGCTTATTTCTTTTAGTATAATGTCCTTATGCCCCACCCATGTTACATCATGTCTCACAATTTCTTTTCATTAGTGCAGATGTACTTGGAATTCTGGGGACATAACTCAGCCAGTGGAATGGGTAAATAGCCTTCCTGGAGGAATCCAGGGGTTTCCAGTGGATTCTAGTGCTGATTCTCCAATGGGATTGGCATGGAGGTGCAAAGAAACTTGCATAACTAGCTTGGCCACAGGAATCCCCCAGGTACCTGGCCCATCATGCCATATGAAGTGAAGCAACTAGAACCTGGCAATTGGCATGACAAGTGGAACACATAGAAAAGCCACTCTAAAAAGAAAAAAATATTTTGCATATGAACTCTCAGTTTACAATCTATTTTGTTATGTAACTATAGTCTTTGCTGTTATGATCTAAAGTACGAAACCAGTAGTTACCAAACTTTGTCAATTTCTAAATTTTGCTTGTTGTTATTATCCCTAACGTACTACTGTACTGTAGCTAGGATATCATATCTGTCTTAACCACTTGTTCTTGTTTGGGTAACAATATTAGGAAGTTCTGGGGTAATAATTTCACCAAAAACCTACAGCAAAACACATTGGACAGTGCTAAATGAAAACCAATATTGTATTCATAACTGGATAGCAGGATTATGAGACTGACACAAACCAAGAGTCTCCCACACATAGAAGATATCACTAAAGAGTAGAATATTCCTAGGCAGGCTGTGATAGTAATGATATAGCTCCCTGTTAGTGAGTTTTGATAAGAATTATAATGGAAATTAAAATAAATCATTTCTCTGAAATACAAAAATGAGATGAAGGAGAAAAATGCAATTTTAGGCTCTCAGCCCAGCCAGAACAAATCCAACAGACATCATCATAGAAAAAATTGAAAGTCACACACCTGAAATCTCTAAAATGACTGCAACTGAAGTAAAAAGACAACTTCAACAACTCCAGTTAGCTACAGAGAAAATCAGATCAGAAAGAACCTCTCAAGTAAAATAAAAAATGATAACTGTAATGAAGGAATTGCTGAGCACATATAAATAAAACCAATAAAAAAGTAGAGGAACACAGAAAACTGATGGAAATCTTAGAGTAACATAGAAATGAAGCAAAATACCTAAAACAGATTCAAGGAGATATCCAGGAAAATAAAAATTGCTGCAAAAGCTGGCAAAACCATTTGAATGAAACTAAAGATCAGTTTTCAGACTGTGAAAATACCATTGCAGCTAGCATAAAGGAAATGAGAGATATCTTAAAGGTAACAAGGAGCCATGAAATTATAATTCAACAGCTACAAAATGAAAGAATGAACAATATAAGATGCATTGTTATCAGTGAAAAAGGAGTGAATGAAAACGACATAAAATGATCATTTGCAGAAGTAATGGAAAGAGCTTTCTAAGCATGGGGTAAGAATGTGACATACAGAAAATTCAGGCATATGTACCTCCAAATAGCATCAACCAAAATAAATCAACACTCAGACATATAATGATCAAGATCTCAGAAATCCTGCATAAGAACAATGTCCTAAAAGCTGTTAGAGAAAAAAAACAAAACAAAACAACAACAACAACAAAAACATCACATTTAAAGGAAAGCCCATCAGAATCACAGCAGATCTTTAAACATTAATTATCAAGTCAAGAAGAGCTTGGAGTGAAGTACTTCAAATCTAACAAGAAAACAACTTGCAACCCAAATTGATATAACCTGAGAGAAGTAAAATAGCTCCACGACAAACAAAAACTAAAGAAATTCATGACCAGCAAATCAAACCTTCAAAGAGTACTAAAAGATATTTTAGAAAGAGTTCAAAATGACTACAATTCCAAGAATAATAGAAAGAAAACGCCAAGCAGGTCAAACAATTACATACAGGAAAAGTAGGGAACCAATGACACAAAAATAACACGGCAAAGATAAGCTAGTACATAACAATTATAACCAGCAATATACATGACCTCAACTTCCTAAATAAAAGAAATAGATTGGCAGAATGTATCAAGAAATAAAATGCAACAATATGCTTTGTGAAGAAACTCAAAAGGAAATTCATAAGTTGAAAATCAAAGGAAAGAAAACCAAACTCCATATGCAGGGACTCAGAAAAAAGAAGGGGTATATGTTCTGTCAACAGACAATGTGAGCTTCAAAGAAAGAATGGTCAAACAAGATAAAAAAGATCAGTACATACCAGTTGTGGGAAACTTCAAGAGAAAGACACAACAATCATAAATATGTATAAATCAAATATGGGAACACTAACATATAACAAAATTTTTAAAGGATATACAAACTTGAATAAAAATAATACAACCTTAATAACAGACATTAATGCCAGGCGTGGTGGCGCACGCCTGTAATCCCAGCACATGGGAGGCTGAGGCAGGAGGATTGGTGGGAGTTTGAGACCAGCCTGGGCTACAAAAGTGAGTTCAAGGCCAGCCTGAACTGTATAGCGAGACCCTGTCTCAAAAAGACAAAAAACAAAACAAAACAAAACAAAAAAAAAAAACCAGACATTAACACCACATTATCTCAGAGATAAGTCCATTCGACAAAAAGTAGAAAAGAGATAGAGTAGCAGAGCTAGAGCAAATCTTTGAACAAATAGACTTAGTGGACATTTACAAAGTGTTTCACCCAACAACATCTGAATGCACTTTAAGCTGCACATGTGACATTCTCTAAAATAAACCACACACTTGTCCACAAATCATGTTTAAATAAATGCAAATAAACTGAAATTGCCTAATACATATTGTCTGACCATTGTGCAATAAAACTGAAAATTAATGACTAAAGAAACTGCAAAACCCCATAGACACATGGAAATTAAATGTCACCCTCCTTGGCGACCAATGAGTCACAGATGAAATTAAACAAGAAACTAAACAATATCTATAATTCAATGAAAACTCAAACACAACTTACCAGTATTTGTCAGATGCAATAAAAGCAGTTCTCAGAGGGAAATTTGTAGTGATGAACTCACACATTAGAAAAACAGGAGAATAAACAGATTCCCTAATGCTGATCCTCAAGCTTCTAGCAAAAGAAAAGCAAGTCAAGATCAAAGCTCAACGAAGGGAGGAAATTATAAAGATCAGAGCAGAAACTAAAGTAATTGATACAAGAGAAACAATACAAAAAATAAATAAAAAAGAATCAAACAGTTGGTTCTTTGCAAGATTGAATAAAATTGATAAGCCTCTCATAAAAAAATGGAAAGTAAAACTTAAATTCAAGCAGCAAGTAATGAAAAGTGTGATATTACTACAGGTCCTGTGGAAATTCAGGTTATTCGTACCTACTTCAAAAGTCAAAAGATGGAAAACACAGAAGAAATGTACAGATTCCTAGATACTTAGGATTTGCCAAAAGTGAATAAAGATGATATAAAAACTTTGAATGACCCAGTATCAGCCAAAGAAATTGAAAATGTAATAAATACATTACATTTAACTATAGGCTAATCTCCCTCATGAACATAGATACAAACATTCTCAGAAAAATGACAGCAAATAGAATGTAGCAAATCATCAGGAAGATTATGCACACCATGATCAGGTGGGATTCATTCCAGGGATGCCGGAATAATTCAACATATGCAAATTTTGACATGTAACACACCATGTCAACAGAGCCCAAAACAAAAGCCATATCATCATCTCCAATAGGTGCAGAAAAAAAAGCTTTTGACAAAGTCCAACATTCATTCATAAAATAAAAACCCTTACAAAAATGGTAGTAAATGGCATATACCTCAAACTGATAAATCTGTCTATGACAAATCAAAAGTCAACATCACTGTAAATGGAAAAAAAAAAAGCACAAAAAGCTTTTACTCAAATCAGCTACAAAACAGGGATGTTGGGCTCAGGAGATAGCTCAGTGATCCACATGCCTGACTAGAAAATGCAAGTGCTGCATGTCAGGACAGCCTCAAAACAGAAAGCACAAGGTGGCACTGAGCGTGGTGGCGCACACATATAATTTCAATGCTGAAAAGGCTGAGACACGAGGATCACTATATGTCCAAGCTGCATTGTGAGACCTTGCACTAAATAAATAAACAAACAAATAAAGACTTAAGAATAATTTTTTTAAAGGCAAAGTTGTCCACTAGTACCGTTCCTATTCAACATAGTTCTGGAAACTATAGTCAGAACCATTAGACAAGACAGAGAAGTAAAAGGAACAAGGATTCAAAAGAAAGAATTTAAATAATCATTATGAGCAGATAACATGATATTATACATTAAAGACCTCTCAAAATTCACCAAGAAGAATTCAGACTTAATAAACCAGTTTAATTGCAGAGTAGGATGGAAAGTAAGCAGCCCCAAAATCAATAGCATTCCTTTGCACAGACAAGCTCAATGAAAGAAGCTAGAGAAAACATTCTCTTCACAGTAGCATCCAAAAAAATGAAACACTTAGGAATCAATCTAAAAAGGGAAGTAAAAGATCTATACAATCAAAATTACAATACCAGGGAAAGATTAAAGAGGATTTCAGAAAATGAAAAGATATTCCCTGCTGCTGGATAGGAACAAACAACACTGTCAAAATGGCCACGCTCCCAAAATTATTATACATTAGGATATATCACATAGTTAGAGAAAACATTCCTAAAATGCATTTGCAACCAGAAAAGACCTAGAATAGCAAAGGCAAGGTAAGGCAAGGCAGAAGTCATTACAATCCCTTACTTAAAATTCTACTACAAAGTTCCTGTGAAAAATCAACATGGAGATACAAAAAAGTAGGTCTGAGAGTCAGTGGAAAAGATTAATTGATGAAGACACAGTGAAAAACATACTCAAACACCTTATCTTTGAAAAAAGAGCCAAATACATTCACAGGAAGAAAGATGGCCTCTTTTACAAATGAGACTGGAAAAACTGGCTTACTCCATGCTAAAAACTACAAATAGATCCAGGTCTATCATCATACACCAAACTAAAATAAAAATGGATTAAGTACGTAAACTTAAGATAGAAACACTAAATCTCTTGGAAGAGAAATTAGGTAGAAATATTTTAGATATACCAGTAGACAGAGAGTTAATAAACATACACCAAGCTGCAGGGGAATACTTCAAAGAATTAAAAACTGGCATCTCATCTTATTGGAAAGGTTTCTACAAGGCAAATCACCAAGAGAGTGAAAAGACAATTCGGAATAGGGAAAAAAAATCTTGACAAGCAGTCACTCAGACATGGGACTTTTATCTAGAATATGTAAAGAACTAAAATATATCAGACTCCTAAAACTCAGAGACGAAGTCCAAAAATGGGAATCTGAGATGAATACATACTTTTAGGAGAAAGAAATATAAATGGCAAATAAATACATGAAAAACTGTTGAATAGCACTGCTTATTTGAGAAATGCAAATTGAAACAACACTGAGGTTCCATCTCCCTCCAGAAAGAATAGCTGTCATAAACAAATCAACCAATAACCAATGCTGGAGAGGCTGTGGGAAGAAAGGAGCCCTTCCCCACTGTTGGCGGGAGTGTAGATGGGCACAAGCTCTGTGGAAATCAGTGTGTAGACTCCTCAGAAAACTAGAAATCCCATTTGATCCAGCTAATCCCCTTGTGTATATTTTTCCAGAAAAGCTGGAAGCATTATACAACAATTATATATGTACACCCATATTTATATCAGCAAAATCTGTCATAGCCAAATCCTGAAAACAATCCAAATGTTGATCAACTGAGGAATGGATAAAAACTATGTGTTTTTTAATGCAATGGAATATTAATTACTCAGTTACAAAGAAAGTAATCTTAAGGTAAATAGATGCAACTAGAGTCTGTACTAATAAGTCAAATAAATCAGACCCATATGTGTAAAAATCTTATTATCTCCCTAATGTAAGAATCTGAAAGAAGAAATAAAATCTGAAAAGTAAATAAATATATCAAAAGAAAAAGAAACTGAACATAAGGAATAATCAGTTGAAATTAAGCAGCAAAAATAATGTTAGTGTTCACACAGTATAGCTAAGATGACTCTACTACTAATTTCTACCATGTTTTTGAAGGTATAAATTAATGTTTAAAATTTTGATCATTTTTATACATGTATATGTGTAATCTGAACAATAACACTGAAGAAAGCAATGTGCAATGTAAGAATCACTATTGAAAACATGTCATCTTTTCTAAAAATGCATATCATTTATAATATCTTATCTATTACTTTTATATTCTCTTTAAAATAAATTTTAAAAATAAAAGGTCAAGAAAAATTTAACATTTATTAAAAGGATCAGTTTAATTGTTTGATCAATCTTGCATGCATATATCTGATAATCCCAGCAACAAATCTGATAACAATATGAAATATAGTAATCATCGCTATCTTACTATTCTTGTTTTGAATTCTGTACTATGTTCATTCTTTTATGTTGCCTTGTGTTTTCTTTGTTCTTGTTACTTTTTTCCTATTTAAACTAAAATTTAAAAATTGCATAGATTCTATGTATTTCATGTTTCATTTATATTTACTTCTTAACTCCTTGAATAATGGTGTCATGAATCTTTTAGTAATTTTTTTCTTTTTTTGGAACCGGGGATTAAACTCAGGCCCTTGCACTTGCCAAGCAAGTGCTGATTCTACTGAGATATTTCCCCAGTCCCTAATGTAGTTACGAATCTAAGTGAGCAAATATTTGTTTTTTGAAATATTTTATGCATTTTAATGAAAAGAAAACATAACATAGCAAAGAAACAGTTTCAAAACAGGTTTGCAGGACAATTACAATAGTCAATACGTTCTATATTGTTATCTTCATAGTAGTTATTCAGAGGACAAAACGTAGACATGACATTGTATCTATACAATATTAATAGAAACCTTTCTTCTCATTGAACTAAGAGAAAGTAGCTGTGTATCTATCCTATTTTGCGCATACATATATGCATATTTTTCACAACAGGACTACCTTTTATTTATACTCCCTTTTTAAATTTTTATTTTGGCAAGGATGGGTGTTCCACTGCTGTTAGAGAAGCTGTATTTGGAGAAGTCTTTTTTTTTTTCTTTTTTTTTTTTTGTCTTTCTGAGACAGGGTCTTGCTATGCAGTTGAGACTGGCCTTGAGCTCACTTTTGTAGCCCAGGCTGGTCTCGAACTCGCACCAATCCTCCTGCCTCAGCCTCCCGAGTGCTGGGATTACAAGCGTGAGCCACCACACCCGGCTGGAGAAGTCTTTAAAGCACCTTTTCTAGTTGATGCCAGTCCAAATATTGTAAGAACTTGAATTCAGCAAAATAACCCAACATAGTCCAAAAGTCCATAATAGTAGTGAGTTACCAGCACAACTGTCAATGGTCAAAAGTTGGTGACTTGATCCTTTTACAGCTCAGCATATTAATACAGTTTTACATTTGTCTGCTGGATGATTAAGACCAAGTTAATGCAAGACCTAAAAAATGTAACTTGGAATCTAATAAGTTCAGTCAAATCCCCTCAGAATTTACTGTGGAACCATGCACAGCACCTTGTGAATCTTTTGTCAGTGTCAGCCATCTGAATGAGTCACAGCCATTATTTAACCAATTTGCTCTCTGTGATAGCCTAAGATAATTTTTTCTATCTAGGTGACTCTTCTTAGGCACTCTATTCATCATTGATCACTTTCCTCTGTGGCCCCATAATCTCGTTGGTCAGAAAATTTGAGACATCACTTAGTTACAGAATACCATAGCACAGGTTCTTTTATGTCCTGAGTCCCCACTGGTATTTGAGGGCTAGGGCCAAAATATTGGCTATCTTTTTAGTCCATCTATCTGTCTACTTTTTGGCCTGCAAATTTTAGTTGTTAAATATCCAGAAGAGAAACTTACTAATATTATTATCCTATAACACAGACAGGTAAGCTTAACATCACTATCTGTTTGAATATCACATATCTTAGACATAAAATAGACATGTTTCTTGGAGAATCTACTTTCATTTTTTTGTGGTATGATTAGCCCATAAATAGTTCTGATTTTTATTTTGTGAAGAACCATATTGTCATTCATAGTATTTATAACATGTTTATTCTAAAAAGATTGTATCAAGGTTCCCACTTATCCAGACTCGGCCAACAGTTACTATTTTTTATGATATTTGTTTGTTTTTAGTATCAATCATTTTAGTTTGAGTCTTGTAATATCTCATTATTAATTTTTTGAGGTAGACTAAATTTTTTTGATCTATTAGATCCAGATAATTATCCATGAACAGATGAGTTTTAATAATTTCCTTAAACAAGGTTGTGTTTTTTCACTTGTAACCAAAAGATTCCTGACTAATAAACTGTTCTGTTCTAATGCTCCTGATCCTTTAAAATATAACACCACAGACTTATCCAATGTCAGGCTTTCTGTAGTTATCTGGAAACCTTGGTGGAAAATGCAAAAGTACCCACTATTTTCACAGAACTTTTAGTCAAATTTTGCTTGAAAAAAATCTTCAAAACTTCACTTCAACATCTACCTAGCAAAAGCCCTACTGAATTCTTTGAGGTTTTACTTGCATTCGGAGTGAAAAATAAGAAGAAAAAGGAGGAAAACAAAATGGAGGAGGAAAAGGAAGCCAAGGGTTGAAGTTCAGATAAATGCCAGGACAAAGATAAGAAGGAGAGACAGAGACAGAGACAGAGACAGAGACAGAGACAGAGACAGAGACAGAGACAGACAGAGACAAAGAGACAGAGAGACAGAGAGACAGAGAGACAGAGAGGGAGAGAGAGAGAGAGAGAGAGAGAGAGAGAGAGAGAGAGAGAGAGAAAGTGTATAGTGGGGAAGGGACAAAAACTTGGAATTTGGGAGCAGTTTATGCATTACAGTCTATTCTTTTTTAGTGTTTCCTATACAAAAATAAGTCCAATGAAGCATACTGGGTGCTGGCAGCCAAACATGTAAGTACATTTAGGAAATATTCTACGTGTAAATAAGTATATACATTTCTTGATTTTTCAGATTAATGCTTTTCTATCAGTTTTTTTTTCCACTAAGACTGTGATTATATTCTAACCTTCCGAAGCCCACATTAATTATATCATAAATTTCATTAAGCTAATATTCAATTTATTTATTCTTATGCCTTTGCCACATGAGATGTGGCCAATAGTACATTCCAGGAAAGAGAATACTTACTTTATTTGGTTCAGTAGTGTTTCTATTAAAAAAGCTTCTGAATATTTTAAACCATGCAGACAATGCCAGATATAGGACCTATATACCATATGACAAATTGATAAATGATAGATATTTTTATACAAAATGTGTTCCAGCAGTGTTAAAACAGAAAATAAGACAAAATATTGCAACAAAAATATTGCAATAGAAGAGACAGATCAGCACTCAGTTATGAATATAGAAAACATAATTGGGATAGATAGCCAGGGATCACAGTGTAGGAGATAGTTGTCTGTGGATGGAAAATTTCTGAAAAAAGACCTCAGGCCAGATATGATGGGCACTTCTGTAATGCCAGCAGTCTGGCAAGCAGAGTCAAGAGGGTCATAGTTTGAAGGTAGACGTGGGTAACTTAGTGAATTTTGAAGACTTTGTCTCAAAAGAAAAATAAATAAATAAATAGGCCAATGTAGAGATGGAGTGACTGAGGAAGGGTGGGTGGAAAGGAGAGAGAGAGAGAGAGAGAGAGAGAGAGAGAGAGAGAGAGAAAGAGACATACACAGAGACAGAAACAGAGATGGACAGTTGACAGTAGACAGATCAGTGCTAGACAGACCTGAGAGAATTCTCCAAAGACAAATGAGGGACTTTGATATCAAAGTGAAGGATGAAATCTTGGCTACACATATAAGACTGGGGAATTGTTAGACACTGACTCTACACAATAGGTGTTAAGTCAGCAGGGCCTAAAGAGTCTCAGTCAAGCTGGAAAGGAGAAATGGTTACGCACCACAAGGGAAGGAGGCAAGAAGGCATTGGCTGTAAGCAAGGAGGGTCATCGCTACTCTGTGGTAAGATCAACTACCGCATTATATTACAAATATTTTTCTGTAATCTATTGATTTCACTCATTAGATACCACTCAAATACTTCTGTGCTTATATTGAATATTTAAGTATGTTTTTATAAGGTTTTTAGCTGTTTACCTATATCATGTATGCTATTTTATGAGATCTGTTTTATTCATTCTAAATTCATCTCTACAAGTTTAGACTGTTTTTTATGTATTCTTGTGGTCAGCAGAAATATTTTAGGTTTTCTGGGTATGTACATGTTTATGAAATATTTGAATTGCTGTTTTACATGATTAAAAATGACCAATATATGCACACACTGAGAAGAGAAATATATTAAAGCAGCGAAATGATGTAGAAATAATTTATATTTTCAAAGTATAATAAATATCAAATAATTAGGCCAAAATCAGGCAGTATTTCTGAAAAATTGAGGTATAAACATTGTACATTATTAATGTGTAGCTTATTAAAAAGTGGTAAGATTTTATAACATTTGAAAGTGTCAATAATTATGTGCACAGAATGTTATGCTAAAGTGATCTTAACTCTTTCATTATGTGAACTGATATTCCTGGAAGCATGTATTTTGAAAAATTATGCTTAAAGAAAGGTAGGACACTATAAATAACAATAATTGAAAATTATCCATTAAGACTTGTTTATGCATTTAGGACAGGGGATACAGGGTCTACAGGGTCGACAGGGTCTCACTGCATAGATCGGACACCTAGTCATCTGCCTGTTTTCAGCCTCCCTTCCAATGTGCTGGGATTGTGGGCGTGCACCGCCACGCCCAGTCTCAACTGCAACCTCAGGGCACCCCAGGGTCAGGGCTCCCATGGGACGCGAAGCAGGCGCTTTTACGAATTTTGCTATCATAGGTCTGACAATCTTTACAAATTATTTTCTCATTTTTCATGTGGAAATTTTCACTTAAGAATGCAGCTACCAAAACATCTCTACTTTTCTCTCATTCCAGTGTTACGGTTTACATATTGCTAAATCTCAGGCTGATAAACAGATTCAAAGAAAACAGCACCTACTGTATACTGAGCATGTTGATGTCAACTTTCAGCTGAATGTGAATTTAAAAAGCTAGGTTATAAATCCCCTGAAAATAGGGTTTATAATGGAAACGCTGACAGGCATTTAACGATAGCAGCAGTAGCTGGCACCACTGTAATAAAAGGTCTTCAATGGGAAAAAAAAAAAAAAAAAACACGAACAAACTCTATGCCTCACAAAGACATGCAGATTTCAGGGCAAAGCTATATGCAGCCTCCAAGTAAGGATGGGTGGTGATACGCTATAGCAGCTCTGGTTCTTCAACAAAGAATCTTGAAATTCAGCTTCCAATCATATTGTGAAAGAGTTTTAGGAAAGCCCTGAAAGCAGTATTCTTCTGTTCTATTACTCTGAAACCATCACCCTCTTATGATTATATTTTATTCTGCTTTGGGGTGAGAACAGAGATGAGCCTCGTCAGAAACTGACTCCCGCGGTGGATATTTCAACAGCCAATCCCTTGCAACTCTCGTGTGAATGAATGATTAAAGTGTTTCCTGGCTATTACATAAGAGAATACAAACTACATCCTTTCAAGGACAGAGCTGAATTTATACAGTCATAAGGTTCAGAGATCTGTTTCTTTCAGGTCCTTCCCAAGAGGAGACGAGGGCCCTGAGCAGTCTCTCTAAACCATCTACATTTTGAAAGTTCACCTTGATTACATCCAAACAATAAATTAGTACTTTTTCCTTATCAGCCCACATATATTAATTTTTTATAGTTTTCCTCCTTTTAAAACCTTTATGTGTTTCTGAAAAGAAAAAATAAAGTTAAAAATACAACGCTTTTCCTGATTGTAGCAATAAAAGAATCTTAAGTCTGCTATAGAAGGGAACATTCAAAAATCTCTTCATAAATGTCTATTGATCTAAGCAGGTCGCTAGTAGATTCTTGTTTCCAGACACCTGTGCCCTGGGTTGCTTTAAAAGAAACTGATTCTATAATTTTTTTGACAAATAACAAGCACTGTGGTGGTTTTGGAAGAAAATCTTCCTCAAGAATAGGATAAAGGTATAGTGGTGTGAGTGTCTGTATAGTCTTTCTTCATGCCTCTAAATCCCACACAAACTGTCAAGGTTGACAATCCAAAACGATAATCAAAACCACTTTTTACATTTTGTCTTGTAACTGCCGCAGGCAAGTTTTAAAAGATATGCTAACAAATCCCAAAGAATAGCTGGTATTAAATATTTGATATAACCTGAAATGGATACTGCAGATATAAAAATGTAACTCGTACAGTCTTTAATTTCTTATCTACAGGTAACTACAGCTTTATAATTTTCTATGTGTGTGCATGAAATATTTATATTATTTCATAAAATTAAATAATTTGATTAATTTATAAATTATACATTTTTATATTAACTTTTATTCACAGATGGTTTGGAGATCAAACAAATAACAAAATAAAAGTGTTGCTGATATATATATATATGCATATATAAATATATATATAACATTCTAAAATATGACCCATTATGATTATTTACAAGAATTTAAATTTAATATTTCACCCTTTTGGCTGGAACCACCATCTTTCAGTAATTTGCCAAAATGACTAACACAAAGGGCAGGAGAAAGGGAACCCAGAATATGTTCTCCACGCCTTTTGGAAAACATGAGGTGGTTCCTTTGGATGCATACATGTGAATCTACCAAAGGGGTGATATGTAGACATCAAAGGAATGGGTACCATGCAAAAAGGACTGCCTCACAAATGTTACCGTGGCAAAACAGGAGGAGTCTACAATGTTACCCAGTATGCTGCTGGCATTGTTGTGAACGAGCAAGTTAAGAGCAAGATACTTGCCAAGAGTATTAATGTACATATTGAGCATATTAAACACTCAAAAAGTCATGATAGCTTCCTGAAACGTGTTAAGGAAAGTGATCAGAAAAAGAAAGAAGCCCAAGAGAAAGGCACGTGGCTTCAACTGAAGCGCCAGCCTGCCCGTCCCAGAGAAGCGCACTTTGTGAGGACCAATGGGAAGAAACCTGGGTTGTTGGAACCTATTCCCTATGAATTCATGGCATAAACTGGGATGCTGCTCTGTCATTTACCACCTAATTGGCAGCTTAAGTGTTCTAGGTGCTATATAAAAAATAAAATGATCCTGTGTTGTAAGGGTGGTTTTCTTAGTGGAAGAGGTATGTGGTGTCTTCTTACTTCAGAAATATTTTCAGCAGATTTTCACTGTAGCTAATAATTGTGTCTAGTCTTTACTCTTCAGTTTTTTTTTATAAGGTATTACTGAGGCATTGTGCAGGTATATACCCAAATATTCAAATATTTATAAAATACTTATATTGGCTTGAAGATCCTGTAAATCACCAATAGGGAAAAATGTGTCAAATGATATGGAAATTGTCCAGGGAGATAGCTTAGGGGCACAAGTGCCTGCCTGGTAAGTGCAAGTCCTGAGTTCGATCCCCAGTTCCACACTGACAACAGTTCTACAAAGCACTGTACATGGTTTCAAGGCAAATCTTGAGGGAATTTGACTGACCTTGGGAGAGACAAAACTTACATGTTTTGTTATACAGGTGTGTCTTTCACTTGCCCTTAACCACCCAGCAGAAAAGTTCAACCATGAGGCATAAAACGTAAAGCTAGATTAGTAACCTGAGCTGTAAAAGGCTTAAGTCAACAGCTTCTATCATTGCCAGTTTTGCCAATCACCCACTGCAAGTATGGAACATTGGATTATGTATACAACTACTTTCTCTTAGTTCAGTGAGAAGAAATTTTTTGTACCAATAATGATTAGAAAAACTATCATGTCTACACCTTGTGCTCTGTATAACTACTAGGAGGACAACAATATGCATTGCAGCAAATACTGGAAATGTACTACTAACATCCTGTGAAACTGTCACATTGTTATTTCTTATTAAATGCAATAAAAATGTTTTTAAAAAGCAAAAAATAAAAAAATTAATGAAAGTCACTTCAGAAATAAATGTTAGTCCATTTCAGTTAAATAAATCCTTTAAAGCAACAAATTAATATTTCTTTTTATATGTTTAATATATAATTGTTGCTTTGTGTAGGCTTAAATTATACATGCACACTGAATTTTGACAAAGTTGCTGAACATATTAGTTTAGCACTAATCAGAGTAAGCAACGAACCTTAGCAACACACTGGAATTATCTCTCTTTTCCCATCCTTGTAATCAACTGCAAATATGACCACCTATCTTAATATCAGTCTCTCAACACTTGGCTATAAAATGAGGGCTTGGATGTAAGTGGTTTATGGATTTCTGATAGCAACTAAGATGATAAAGATAAAAGAGAAGTCCATGAATAAGTAGTAAAATGTGGATTAGTTTAGTGAGCAACTGAGTCTCAGATCTTCTACAAATGCTTAGAGACATTGTATAGTGCAGTCCCCAAAGCTGATCATTGGAAGACAGGGAGCCTCTGTCCATCCTCTGCTTTGCTGAGCTTTTCCAAGAGAGCTTATTTGTGAGTTAGTAGCTGGAGATTGAACTGTCTGAGCAAGCTTTCTTGGGGCTATTAAGAGAGCCCTTAGACTCTGGAAACAGAGGCAGAAAGAAAGGCTGTCAGCATAGATGGACACAAGGAGTAGATGTAAGGCTAGGTTCTCAAAATGATCTTCAATAAGTATAAACGAGAACTTGATATGATTTTCTTAGCTCTGTATCTTCTCGATGGTATGTCTGATGCTACAGATAGGGAATATTCATTGTGATGCTAATTGGTTGCCTAGCTATTATTCACATGACTATGTTATTACTTATTTTTCTATTTATCTAGCAATGAACATTTGGATCATTTTCAGATGCTGGCTGCACAACAATACTAAGAAAAGTCATATATTTGGCACAACTCATATCTCCACATTCCTGTTGAGTGCTTACCTTGAAATACAATACTGTGTTTATAGTCATCAATGTTGTACTTTAAAAGTTGCTGTCAAACATTTCTCTAAAAGTGTTATAGATAGTTATACTTCCTCCTGATAGTTTGTGAAAGTTATACCACTCTCTTCCGACCTAATGAACTGCCTTTAGGGATATTTTATTTTATTTTAATGTCTTTGGCTCAGGGTCTCACTATGCAGCTTGGGCTCATAATGATCTTCCCTTTCAGCTACCCTGTGCTAGGATTAAAAGTGTGAGTCGCCACTCCCATTCTTGGTGGCCAGCTAAGAATACCGTAGGACAGGATTAGCACAGCATGTAGTACCAGGGATCAAGCTTCCTTCCCTATGTTTGCATAAGCAGGTACTTAATCTGCTAAGGTATCTCACTGGCCCCTTATTTCATTTTGCTAAGTATTCTATTTGTTAGTTTGCAAAGGAGAATTACATTGGAATGAAGATACTACACTAAAATCATTGTCTATAGTGTCTTCTAGAAATCTCTTACCATGTGTGAACACAATATTTTAAAAATAAAATGGGAGTTTTGTGTCAGCCATTATATATTCATTTAGTTATAACTTTCATCTGAAACAATACGCATCCATTTTATATTTGATGATACTGCTTACTGCATTTTTCTTTCCTACCAAGTGTATAATTCTCTCAAAAGTGAGGCAATGATTGTTGAACAAGCTTTGCTATGAACAAGTATGATGGTTTCACATGTTTTTAATTTATGTTGCTAATATCAATAATCAATTTTATGGGACTTAGTTTCAATTTTATTTATTGTTTACAAATGTACATATTGACTTTGTTTGGATATTTGTTTGGATATTGGAAACCCATGTCTTTAACTTCTGAATCAACTCTAAATCCTTGTCAGTTCCATTTAGGTTTGCAGTTGAACAACTTTTGGTTTCTGGGTATACTTTCATCTCTATCTATTTATTCTTTTTTTTTAAGTTTTATATTCTAGTTAAGATCTTGCTGATCTGCCTTTTCAAATTAAAGTATCATTATTTTGATAAAATAAATGGAAATCCTACAAAAATATTGAGTATGTTTGCTTTCCATCTGCCAGAGTTTATTTACATTGCTTCCTCAGGGCATGAATTTCTTTGTTTCTTAGTATTCTTTTAACTCACGTGCCCTTTGTTATTATTCTTAATGTCTCTGTTAGTTTCAGATGTTTTAGCATTGTAGTATATTACTCTAATCATCAAAAATCCTGACACTTGAATAAATTACAGCTTTAGCGAAGTAGTACATGACCATAGTGTCAGCAATATCGCTCTAGCTCTTATAATTATAAAAGGCTGAGTATGCTGCACACCAAAAACTTTCATTCAATTTACCAGTGAACTACTCCTGCAAAAGGGCCTGGCACCCAGTTTCTGGAAAAGGGAATCCAGTCATGTGGTACCTATGCTTCCATACCCGGAGCCATCAGGGCCATAACTAGTTAGGAAAAGTTAAGTAGAAGCTTTAATAAAATGACGGACATTCATTATGAGGAACTCTTGGCTTCTGCAATCTGGATGGGAACCATGCGCTGCTAGGGACCCCATCTTTTTCTACTGGTAATGGTACGAGAGAGACTTGAAAAAGATTTGACACAGTAGGAAAATGCTCACTCTTCTGGGGATGTCTTGAAAAAATTGTTAGCTTGTAGAGAGTTATTCAACAAAATCTATCTACTCTAGCTTTCCTGCCTATGCACTGTTAGAAAAAAAATCAATATTACTGGATAAGCATTTGTCAAAGTCATAGACAAGAGATAAACACCTATTAAAATTGAGATTTAATCATAAAATATACAAAATATTTCCTTCCCCCAAATTTTACCATCATATCAACAGGACCCAAGTATAGTAACATTTATACAACTGAAAGTATATTCTTTTTGAATAACAGTATTTAAGGAAGGTCAAAATCAGGAGTACAGTGAAAACAAGAACATTGAAATTATATTAAATCTCTGATACCTACACCTACAGAAAATATTAAACACAGTTGAAGCCTAACATCAACTGGGAGAATATATTTGCAAACCATATAGCACATAAATGAGAAATATCAAAGTATTTAAAAATGGTAACCACCAATAACTACTCAAAACCTATATTTTAGAAATAAATATTTTAAACAGAAATTCATTAAAGAAAATATTCAGATAGTATATAGAATGATGCTCAGTGTAAATTGCAAGAGCTATAAGAGATAATATAACGTGCTTATTTAAATGAATAAAATTTGAAAAGCTGGTATAACCTATTGCCAATGAGGGTATGGAGCAAGTCAAGGTACACATTAATAGTAATTTATTTTGTTAGTAGAATCTACCTTATTATAGCAAGGTGAGGACAGTGCTATACCTCTTCTAGTCTTCTTCCCCAAAAATCAAAAGCTATAAACCTTCCTAACTATGAGTAAGCCATCAAATCCAAGCTAAGCTACATTATACAAATGATCTCAGAAGTACTTCTGATATATTAGTGAAAATAAAAACAATGAAAAATGGTCAAAGTTAAGAGAAGCCCAAGGAGCCAGAAGAACTATACATGTGGGATGGTGGCACACAACAAAGAAGAATTCTGGGTAAACTGTCTATGTGCTAGTGAATAATGATGTATTGATTGATATTAGTTCACTAGTTAGGGTAAATATAGCATATTAATATAACTCGACCCAACAACAGGAAAGATGAATGTTTGACTTATAAGAACTTTCTATATTACCCTCATGTTTTACACTTGAAACCCTAAAACTTCTTCAAAATAAAATTTTAAAAATTTTAATAACAAATTTTAATTTTTATTACTTGTAATAGAGAAGATGTCGAAAACACAGAATAGCATGTTTCTTTTATCCCTCCATGCTTCCTATTTTTGCTACATGACTTACATGCCCCGTTGAAGTTTTCTTTCATTAGTGAAATCACTGTAGAGCCACACCAACCTATTTTGATGAACTCAGACCACTTCCTCTATGTCAGGTGAGACCATAATTCATTTTTAATTTTAAAGTATTTTTCTTCTTTAAGGGTCTTATGCCATTGAACTTCACTTATTTAATTAACATTCATTTTTAAAAATTCATTTGGTTTTGGGTAGATAGGCTCTCTGTATATACTCTAGCTTGCCCTTGCACTCACTGTCTAACCAGACTGTGCTCAGACATGTGACAATTCTCCTGCCTGCAGCTCCAGAACGTTAACAGATGTGCCAGTAAATCTGGAATTCTGAGTGGAGTGAGGACAACTCAGCCTACCCTGAGAGTGGGGCTAGTGCGACATGTGGTGCTGGGGATCAAACTACGATTCCTGCCTTTGAATAAGCCTGCCTAAGCAAGGACTTTAGACCACTAAGCTATATTCCCAAACTTATTTATTTTTATCAATACCTATTTGCAGTACATAAAGCTTTTATTCTTTGTGTAGAGTTGGTATATATACATAACACATTTTAATTCTTTTCTTGTTCTTGAAAACGTGTTTGTCATGTTAGTCTTGTTCTTTTTCTCCTTTCTGGTTGTGTGTTAAAATGGCTTACTGTCCAGATATTGTGAAGCACATAAAGATGTAAGTATTTTCACTTAAATATTTTTCATTTTACTAACCTAATGCTAATTTGTAGAAAGTATACTAACAACAGTAAAATTTGATATATAATAGATAAAATAATGCAGCTAAATTTGTCATTTCTAGTTCAAGATCTGGTTCATTTGGACAAAGTTAATCCTATATCTTTTTGGAAGATTTGAGTTGAGGGCAGTACCTTTTTAGTTTGCTGGTGAGAGTATGTATATAACAAATAACATCTCAGCAAGTAAATTATGAGATGTTCTACTTTTTGCAAAAAGGATTTTGATTTATTTTTATAACAGGTTTATACTTTAGTAAGACTTTGGCTTGTCTGCTTCAGTCACAAAATCTGCCCCATGAAAATTTCATCCATGTCTATCACTAGAGTAAGGAGATGTGGTTTTGTATCACTGTGCAATGTTCTTCAGACTGTAAAGTTCATACAACTAAGATGGCACTTAATATGAGGGAAGGAAGGAAAAGGGAGAGTAAGTCACTCCATGAAACTTGAAAAATAGAATGGGACAAATGATTACAAGTGAAACTGAAACACTGAGGAAACTTGCAGGATGTAGTAAAACTCATGTTAACTTTTGCTTTTGACTAGAAATGGTGAGCCTAATGTGTTCCTTATGCTTTTCCTTTTTTCTATTTTTTTTATTGTCTAGTGCTATGGATTGAACCCAGGTCCTGATCTGTGAGCCCCAGTCTTAGTCATTTTTTAGTACTATATTTTCAAAACAGGTTCTTATTAAGTTACTGAATTGCCCAGGCTGGATTAGAACAAGTGACCCTTCTGCATCAGCGTCCTGCCGTGCTGAGCATGCAACCATGCGCAGGCATCCAGGGAAGCCCAACGGATTTTGATAGGAGGGGCCTTATTAAGAGTCTGAAATGTGATGATGTGTAATCCAACTTTAGATCTGCGCATTAGCCTGCTAAGATGTGTCACAAATCTCAATATGAGGAGGCCAAAACTTAGCGCCACAGTTTGAACTTCTCAAAGTAATGAAAATAGCAAGAATAAGAGACTAAATCTACACATGTGCATTATTTTCCTAGTGTAAGAACCTTAAAGAGTAAATAAAATCTGAAAAGCACACTAGATATTGTAAAAGGGAAATAATCTGCTCAAAGGGAAGGAGCAACTGGGATGAGGCAAAGGAGGAAAAAAGAAAGAAAGGAAAGGGAAAAAGAAATAGAAAATAAATATGATGATCACTCAGATAATTGTACTGTAGATTTTTGCTGGTCTGTTTAAAGAAGCAGTTAATATTTTTTTTCTCTCTCCCTTTTAAGTTTTCACTATTTTGACCAATGTTGCATGCTTATGTCTTGTAATCTGAATAAATAATTTGCTTTTTTCTTTGCTTTTTTAAAAAATATTTTTAGGGAAGGGTCTACAGGGTGTTCAGGGTCTTACTACTAGATCAGACTCATAATGCTCTACTTGTTTACAGCCTCCAAAGAGCTGGGATCACAGATGCACACCATCATGCCCAGTCTCAATTGCCATCTCAGCATGCCCTGGATGGAACTCCTGGACCTTGCACCTGCTTGTGGGCCCATTAATCAGCTGAGCTATTTGGCCGGCCCTCAACAAATAATTTGAAGATAACAATATGCAATAAAAGCCGGGCATGGTGGTGCACGCCTGTAATCCCAACACAT
>PVJA010003661.1:37375-70736 GCA_004027025.1 Myocastor coypus
AAAAAAAAAAAAAAAAAAAAAAAAAAAAAAAAAAAAAAAAAAAAAAAAAAAAAAAAAAAAAAAAAAAAAAAAAAAAAAAAAAAAAAAAAAAAAAAAAAAAAAAAAAAAAAAAAAAAAAAAAAAAAAAAAAAAAAAAAAAAAAAAAAAAAAAAAAAAAAACAACAACAACAACAAAAAACCAATATGCAATAAAGTAACCGTTGTGGAATCCCTATTATGTTGTTTAGTGAAATTCTGTGTAATATCTATTGCTTTTCATTTTTACTATATGTTTTTTATTCTCTTTAATCTTTTTAAATTAAAACAACCAAAAAAGGAAAGTAAAGAAACTAAATCTGAAACAAACTAGGTCAAGCACCAGTGTTTGGGGCCAAGAGCTCTTGGAGTGAGATAACTAGAAATGGATGAAGAAGTTGTCACCTTGGGTGTGGACTTTTGTTGATCACATCTGTTGGGTGATACCTGTGGACATAGCAGCTCATCTGCACGTGGGGTGTGAGTGGAGTGCACTTCCTTCCCACTGTTCAAAGAGTTCACTTTTCCAAAGGCAACGAACAGGACATACATATTGAGCCAGTTTATTAATGCTTAGATTAATATGACTTACAGGTCAATTCTTATAATATCTACTAATCATCATATATTTGCCATCCAATGCTTTTATGAAAAATGTATTACTTCTGGGAAAGGTTAACCAATGATACCATTGTTTTTATTTGTACTGGCTATTTCTGGATATCTGTCTTTGGAATTCATTTGATAGTCTCTCATTCTCTTATATCAATACCTGTGCTTTGTCCATGATATTTGATCTGAGCATACTAAACTAACTGACCCTTCTTTGCTTTTCCAGTACTTTTTCAGATATGTTCCATTCCTTCACCTCTATATCCAGATCAAAATTTTCTTTGAGATTTATAGTAAGTAATATTGCCTTAATTAGTTTTTGTAACCATTTATGTCCTCTTTAGTGTCCTACAGTACCAGGATGACATATTTTGTTACTCTCCAATCTTATTAGTGTCCTCTACCAGGCAAGATCTTTGCATGAATTTGTATTATGACACCTTCTGAGTCATACATAGTAAGTCTTTAGTACATGTTTATTTACTTGAATTTAGTATGCTATGCTAAACCCAAATAAGTACCCCTAGTTTTGCTTCTATAAAAATTTCCTGGCATAGGGCTGGCCAAATAGCTCAACAGATTAAAGCACCTGCTTAGGCAGATGCGGTGGCCAGGGTTTGATTCCTGGCATGTTGTGCCAGTCCTGCCCCCAGAGCACTGAGACAGCTATTGAGATTGGGTGTGGTGGCATGCACCTGTAATCCCAGCTCTTTGGGAGACTAAACACAGGCTGGTTGCTATGAGTCCATCTACATAGTGAGATCATGAAGACCCTTACTAAAATTAAAAAAAAAATCCTAGCATGTATGAAAATCTCAATAAATGCTTAGGGAACCTAACTCAAGTATATTACTTCAGTTAGTAGATAATAAGTGAAATTAGTACATGGCTCTCTTTGTGTAAGCATGATGCCCATGTTTGCCTAATTTTATAAAATATTAGCACGTAGAAATAAAAAATATGAAACCTAAACAGAATTTTGGTTTCATTTCATTACATAAATATAATCTGTGATTTAGTATCCTCTTCAAAATGAAGTTATTGATAACACCTATTTTTGGGAGGGGAGTTGTACATAATATTACTGCTTAAAAGTTTAATGAGAAATATAATATTCTTCAGTGTGAGCACACAAATTAAATAATATATACCTAAGATGCACATAATGTAGATAGCAGATACCAAAAATATACTATTACAACATATGTGTTCAATTAAAATTCATCATCCACTTCTTACTCCTTACTCCTTTGGAGTATGTGCATCCACTGTTTGCTTATAAGTACTACATGTTTTCCTGGTTGAAGATACTCGAAACAAAGATATTTTACCTATAAACGTTTTCTAAATATGCTTTTTTAATTAAGCCATTTGGATGAGCTTTACGTGTTAAATCTTACCCGGTTCCCAGAAATGAAATTTCACATCCCAATCTTACAACAAATACATTTGTATAAAATAATAACTTCCAATTTTGATCCATGTATTACATAGGAGATAGTACAGTGTGTTAATAAGGAATGGAGTACACAATGCAAAAGAATTTTACTTTAATTTTAATATATTCTAGTTTTAAAATTTTATTCTAAGTAGGTAAAATAAGTGATGTATATGTGAACACATGAAATAATGTGTTGATTTTGTTATATTTATAAATATAACTTAGCTCATGTGGAAAATGCCATTTTAGAATTTACAATATAATTTAAATATAAAATAAAATAAAACTCAACATAAAAGTGTTATATTATGTATAGTTGAACATAGCTCCATAACCTGTTTTTTTTATATCTTGAATCAATTAAGCCAATAAAAATTAACCTGATTGTCAAAAACACCTTTTTTATTTATGTAACATTACTTATGGGAAGAATCTGCACACAATTACAATCTCAAAACAAAAAATTGTCAGGTAATATCAATAGCATTTAATTGAGTTAGCATTAGAAAATGGAGTACAAGTATCTGATAGCACATAAAATTGAAAGGAAAAGTGTGCCTTTATGATTTTTCACAATAAGAAGTGGTAAGAGACAGAGATAACATTTTTATATCTACCAAATATTTTGGATTCTGTTCTTGATAGTTGCCTATTTGAGATAATGATCTGTGATACTGATAATTTGCAGTATATAGTAAAAACAAGTAATTTCATATATCTAACATCCTGTCATAGATACTATTAAGAAAAGTTAAAGAAGGAAGAAGGGATGCTTTAAAATGTCACTAAATTCACTTGGCAATAAGAATGATGATCATATTTTTGGTACCTAACACATGGCTGTGTTTGGCCTATGAGCACCTGTTTTTGAGGACATTAACTATTACTGTTCATGAATTTTTCCCCTGAACACATACACTATGCCAAATGAAACTTTCATGTAATACATGCTACATTTTATGTTTGTTTTACAAATGACTGTACTTAATAAATAACACATTATTTAGTTTGAATCAACTAACTGAAAAAAGTTGGGGTCTGGAAAAAAGAAATTGTAAAATAATAAAAAGTCATTTCAAAGTTTTCTCCACTTCTAAATTGTTCTAACCTATGTGTTCCTCCAATCTCTAAACTTTTGCATCACTTTTGAATCACAATATACTTTTTTTTTTTTTTACCACAGACAGACTATATGGAAAACCCCATTAAAATAGCAGCTATATATTAATAAATTATAAGGAGAATTTAGATAAGGAATTTAATAATCTGACTTCAGAAACCATATAAAAACAGGAAATATGGTACTGAAGCAGAGTTCCTAAATTTTCAATACAAAATTAAGAGAGTGAACACTTTACCTACCCCTATGTCCCTAAACTCTCTCCCTAATTTCTCTTCCAGAAGATTTAGTGTTTAACTTTTAATATGTAAGTCTTTGATCCATTTTGACTCTAGTTTTGTGCATGGTGATAGGCATGGGTCTATTTTACATGTGAAAAGCCTGTATTTTCAGTACCTCGTTAAAGAGGCTATCTTTCTTCTAATGAACATGTTTGGTCACTTTGGCAAAGATAAGGTGGCTGAGTGTGCATGTAGTTATGTCTACATCTTCTAATGTTCCATTGATCCTCAGATCTGTTTGCTTTGCCAGTACCATGCGGATTTCATCACAGTAGCTTTGTAGTAAAATTTCTAGTCTGAGATTGTGATGCCTCCTGACTTTTCTTTAATACTCAGGATTTCTTTTGCTAATCTAGGTCTTTTTTTTTTTTTTTTTTTTTTTTTTTTTTTTTTTTTTTGGTTTTTTTTTTTTTTTTTTTTTTTTTTTTTGCTTTTTCAGACAGGGTCTGGCTATGCAGTTCAGGCTGGCCTTGAGCTCCCTTTTGTAACCCAAGCTGGTCTCGAACACAGTGATCCTCCTGCCTCAGCCCCGCAAGTGCTGGAATTACAGGTGTGCACCACTACGCCTGGCTCTAGGTCTCTTTTTGACCCAGATAAATTTTAGAAATGTTTTTTCTAGATCTGTAAGATATACTAATGCTATTTTATTTGGGATTGTATTGAATCTGTATAACAATCTTGGGATTATGGCCATTTTCACTATATTTGTTCTTCCTGTTCAGGAGTAAGAAATATCTATTTTCTGAGATCCTCTTGAATCATTTTTTTCAGAGTAGTATAATTTTTACTATATAACTCTTTTACTTCTATTGTTAGATTGATTCCTAAAAACTTCATTTTGGGGGGTGAAGGGCATGGTTTCCATAATTTGTCTCTCATTGCATTCATTATTTCTGTATAAAAATGCTATCGATTCTTGAATATTGACTTCATATCATACTATGTTGCTGAATTTGGTTATGAAATCTAGAAGCCTCTAAGTGGAGTTTTTGGTGTCTTCAATGTACAATATAATGTCATCTTCAAATAATGATAATTTTACTTTTTCTTTTCTAATAATTATTCATTTAATTTCCTTCTTTGTTCAGGCTAATGTTTCCAGAACTATATTGAAAAGGAGTGGTGACAGCATTCATCCTTGTCTTGTTCATGGTTTTAAAGTGAAGGCTTTCCATTTTTGCTCATTAACTATAATGTTGGCTCTTGGTTTGTCACAGATAGCTTTTATCAGGTTCAGGTAAAGACCATCTATTCCAATTTCCTGCATTGTTTTTATCACAAATAACTGTTGGAGTTCTTCAAAGAATATTTCTTCACCTATTGAGACTATCATGTGGTTTTTGTCTTTGGCTCTGTTGAGGTTGTGTGTTACATTTGTGGTTTTGCAGTAGGGTTTATAAACAAAAACAAAGCTACAAGGGAAATACTTCAGAGCATCAATAAATATGATATCTTTTTAAAAAGTTTCTACAGGTCAAAAGAAATCACGAATAGAGTAAAAATTAAACCCATGAATTTGGGAACAATTATAGCAGAGTGTCTTCAGAACATATAAAGAGTTAAAAAAAAAAAACTCACAGGTCTCCAGAATTCAAAACCTAGTCCCAAAATGAGCATCTGAGATGAATATGCACTTTCAAATGAATTATGAATGGCAAATAAATATATTCAACATAATTAGATATTTGAGAAATGCAAAGTAAAACAATGCTGACATTTCATCTTAAGCCAGAAAGAGTGGCTATTATCAAGAAGTCAGCCAATAACAAATGTTGGAGAGTCTATAGGTAAAAAGAAACTCTTCTCCACTGTTGGTAGGCGTGCAGGCTGATACAACCATTATGGAAACCAGTATGCAGATTCCCCAAAAAGCTAGGATTGGAGGTCCCATTCAGCTATTCCTCCCCAAGGTATTATTCCAAAAGAAATGAAATCATCATGCCACAGTGATATATGTGCATCCATGTTTATAGCAACACAATTTGTAACAGCTAAGTCTTAGAAAAACCCAAATGCACATCAACTGAGGAAATGATTTAAAATACATAGAATTTATGCACAGTGGAGTATTATTCAGCTACGAAAAAGATAAATTTCAGGCTATTGCAGTAGACAAATGAATAATAAATGAATGCAGTAGAGACTATAGATAGATAGATAGATAGATAGATAGATAGATAGATAGATAGATTTTTTTTTTCAGAACCGGGGTTCAAACTTATGACCTTGAGCTTGCCAGGCAGGCACTTGTGCCTCAGAGCTATCTCCCCAGCCCCTGAGACTATATTGATAAGTGAAATAAATCAGATCCACATGTGTAGACATCATATTATCTTGCTGGTTTGAGAACCGGAAAGAGTAATTAAAACCTAAAAGGTACAATAGATATTGTGAAAGAGAAAGAAATTGTTCAGTGGAAAGCAAAAAACTGGAATGAGGAAAAGGACAAATAAAAGAAGGGCAAAAGATATATTTAGAAATATACACAGAATCGTTTGCATAACTACATTGTCAATTTCTCTGTTCTTTTGAAAGAAGTTAATGCTTAGTTTTTTTAACTCTGATTTTTTTTCCTTATTTGAATTTCTTATAAATTTGTTGTTATTGCTTTGTTTTCCTTTTTTCTTTAAAAGGATCTTACATGTCCAGATCTTGTAATCTGAACACCTAACCTAAGATAGCATCATGTAATAGAGCAATCATTGTTGAAGTCCTATCTCTCTGTGTGATGAAATCTTATATTGTTTCTAATGCTTTTTTTAATCACTATTTTATGTTCTTTAAAAGTAACAAAAAATAAAGATGAAGGGGAAGGAAAAGAGTGTTCATGGAAAGTCAATGAGCTACACTGGAAATTACGGGGAAAATAATCAAATAATGAAGAATTTCATTTTAAATATAATCATAGCAAAATAAAAGTGTAATTCAATAAATAATATGAAAATATGCTAGGCTGTTGAAATGCCTATGTAGAAATTACATGTAATTGTTAATTAGCTTCTGGGTAACTTTTAGTGCCTCTTAATACTGTTTTGGAGAAATAAGATTATATTTAAAAAGGTAGAATATTTGTGGATATTCCATTGAGGGATTATGTGTTATTTATATTCTTAGAAGTTTTTATTTTAATATTATTTTGACTCGTAGAAATTTCACAAGAGTATTTCTAAGATTTCAACAAATCTCCTTCCTATATTTACAAATTATTCATGTTTTTGTCCCAGTTATGTGTAATTCTTATTTTATTTAATTTGTATATATGCTATCTGAATTGTTTGAAACAGAGTTAGAGACCTTGTTCTCCTCCATCTCTAAGGATTTTATTGTGCATTCTGAATAGCAAATTCTGTTAACCTGCTCTAAAAATAATAAAAACAATAGAATTAAATATCATTCAGTACTTTTATATAATTTGGTGTTCATGTTCAATTTTCATAAATTTATGCAAGAGTGTAGGTTATAAAATTTTTTACCAATGATGTTTTCAGTTCTGTAATATGGAAGAGTTACTTTGCATTTTTAGATTTATTGACCTTGGCATTGTGAAGATGTGAAGATGGTAGTTTGAAAACACTCCTCATTTTGAGTTTGCCTCATATTTCTCCATAACAAGATTCCAATTTTGTATCTTTGTCAGTTTTAAGGGCATTTTAGTAAGAGGCACAAACCTAACAGCAATAATGCTAACTTTGACCATTTCATATATGCTTCCTTCATTAGATTTCCCCATCATGAACTTACTTGGACTTAATGTACAACTTACATTGACATACTTAGCACTTGATTTGTGGTGAAAGTAATTTTTTCCTTATTAACATTTTAGTCAATGATTCTATTATTCATTGATACACTCCAATCCCATCATGTTTTATCAGTGCATTTTCTACCAACACTCCAGATTTCAAGATTCTTCAAAGTATTTCTTGTTTTCTTAGCAAAAAAAAAAAAAAGATATTTAGCAAACAAGAGTTAAGTAGTGGTGGCCCAGCAGGATGGCTCAGTGGTCTAAAGCGCCTGCCTAGGAAAGCTTAGGCGGCTGCAGGGACCACGGTTTGATCCCCAGCACCACATGCTGCACCAGCCCTGCCCCCAAGGCAGGCTGAGCTGGCCATAAAAATAAACAAACAAACAAAAGTTCTGAAACAAGAAAAAATAAATAAATAAAATAAAAAATCTTAAAAAAAAAAGAGTTAAGTAGTGGTTATTATAATTGCTATTAATATGAGCTATTGACAGAGTTTAGAAGTGTACAAATAAATACATGCCTTACTAAAAAATCAACGTAATGTAATCTGTGTAATGGAGAGTATATGTAATATATGTGACTATAAGTGTATTGCATACTCTGAATATACATGAAACTAGTTTACAGTGACAACATCCAATTCGTTCCATTGGCATATGGTATAATCTACTCTTCTTTCTTCCTGTATTTGTAACTTGTTTTCTCTACAGATATGCTTGCTCTTCATTATTCTCAATATGTGTACTAATTTACTAAGTCTGGAATACCTAGAGAAGATTTTCAAAATTGCTAATCCATAGAACTGTTATGCATAGGCTCATGCAAGGAATTCAGTGTTTATTTTCATATAACACAATTCAACACTGATTTTATTTTCTAGGTAAAATCTGGATATAGAATATATACAAATCAAAAGTAAAAAAGGAAATCTATGAATTTTCAGAAGATGCACACATGAAACAGTGCTAGCAAACCCTAGAATACTTATGTTGAAATAGTACAGTAGAATAACACAGTATGTACTCTTTGGCATTTGACTTCTTTCACACAGTATAATGTTGCTAAAATTTGCCACATTGTTGCACGTATTAGGAATTTGTTCTAGTTTTTGCTGAATTAGTATTCCTTTGTATAATGTACAACTAATTTATTCATTCTGCTCTTAATGAACATGTGGGTTGTTTTCAGCATTTGGCTTTTATGAATAAAAATGCCAAAATCATTCGTTTAAAAGTCTTTTTGAAGACATATGTTTCTACTTCTATTGGAAAACACCTAGGAGTGGAGTTACTGGGTCATATGGTAGGTATAAATTTAACTTTGAAAGAAACTACATTTTTTCCTAAATGGTTGTATCATTTGTGCATTCAACAGCAATGTGTAAGTATTCCGTTTGCTTCAAATATGCGCTGACATTTGGTATTTTCTTTTTTTTTTTATTTTTGGGAATTCAAGCGACAGTACAGGAATATCCCATGATGGTTATAATTTGTATTTCCCGAATGTATTAGTCTTATTTCTTTTACTCTCTACAACAATTGCCTACCTTGTGCTAAAAATATATGCTACCTCTACTTTACCATGATAATGTCATTTTTTCTTTTCTCTTTTTTTTTTTTTTTTTTTTTTTTTTTTTTTTTTTTTTTTTTTTTTTTTTTTTTTTTTTTTTGATCCAAGAACCTTTATAACTTTAGCTTCAGCATTTAGGTTATACCCTTCAAATTAATCTTTGTGTTTATTATTGGGTAGAGTTCAATTTTCATGTTTTTCCATATGGATATTCAGCTGATCAGCTTCATTTGTTTCAAAGACTTTCCCCTATTATTTACTCTGATGCTTTTGTGGAAATTCAATTGTGCTGCATAAATGTTCCTCTTTTTCTGAGCACTTGCCTTATTCTATTGATGTAATTATCTATCATTAAAAAGAATCCAAGCTGTCTTAATTATTGAAGCTTTAGAGTACGTCTTAAAGTTGGAAGTTACAAGTCTTCCCCCTACTTTTCCCCCAAAAATTTTTGGCTAAGCTAAGTATTTTGCATTTCCAAATAAATTTTGAATTGGCTTTTCTATTTGTTCAAGAAAAGCCTACAGTGATTTGCATTGGAATTGTGCTCATTTTATAGATCTGCCTAAGGTAGGGGGACATTAGCATCCTATTTTGAACCTTCTAATTCCCCAAAATGTCTATTTCTCCAATGAGTAATATATTTGTTAATTTCTCCTAGTAAAATTTCATAATTTTCAAGATAGTCTTATCCTTGGTACTGTTTCATGTTTCAAGCACTACTGAGTACAGGATTGACATTTAAATTCATTTTCTACTCTACCAGTCTTGTAAACTACTGCATTGCTAAACTCACTGGCCAATTCTTGTAGTTGTTTTAAAGTTTCTTGTGATTGTCTGTGAAAACAATGCTATTATCTAGAAGAAGAGACATATTTAATTTTTTCTTTCCAAGTTTTGGATCCCTTTTTAATTCCTTGCTTCACTGGAAGGACATGATATAATAAGTAGACATCGTTACTTATTACCAAATTTTTAGAATAACATTTAATATACTATGTTCATGCTTTATAATACTTAGTAAGATTAGACAATCCATACTCTACATTTATTCAGATTATTCTATGCTATTTCTCTTAGTCTGTAAATCTAGTAAATTAAAATAATTGATTTTTAAATGTTAAGATAACTTTGCATTCCTTAAAGAAATCCATTTGCTCGGCATATATCCTTGTTATGTACTACTCACTTCATTTCACTAGAATTTGCTAGGAAGTTTTACACATTTAGTCACAGAAATTTTGGTCTTTCATTTTGTTTTTAATTTCTCTATGATCGTTTGGGTGATGCTGGTCACAAAAAGTAAGCATTCTTTTAATTGCTACTTTTGAAAAAATTAATGTAATATTTGTATATCTTATTTTCTTCATGGAATTTAAACTAGATAATGAAAGATTCCAGGCTGTTAATGTTCACTATGAAAATAGGTTTTCAAAATAGGAAATCATATTTTAACCAGCCACATGGGTTATTCGGATCTTCTATTTCATCTTGCTTTTTGGATTAATTCATAGATTCTATACAAATTGAATATTTTAGGGCTGACCATATAGCTCAGCAGACTAAAATGCCTGTTTCGGTAGACACAAGGACCGGTGTTTAATCCTCGGCCTACCCTGCTGGCCCATCCCCCAGGGCACCTGAGACTATGATTGACACTGGGTGTGAGGAGGTGCACCTGTAATCCCAGGGCTTGGGAGGCTGAAAACATGAGACTCACTAAGGGTCTGGTCTACATACAGAGACCCTGCAGACCCTGTACCAAATCCGCTAAAAAAAGAACAACAAAAACAAAAACCACAAATCAGTTATTTTATACTTAAGTATTTAAAGATTTGCAGATATTTTAGATTTGCAGATTGTTACTGATTTTTTAACTTAAATTTATGTCCTGGCTCAGTGATGTGTTTTTGTGGCAAGCACATGGTCCTGAGTTCAATCCCCAGTAATGAAATAAATAAATAAGTAAATAAATAAATACTAATTGGTATGGGTAGGCAGTATACCTTGTCTCAACCTATGACCTGCTCTGATCAACTTTTCATAAATATTTTATAGACATATAACACTATGTGTATTCTGTAGTCATCAAGCCAGTTATCAACGAATAGATTTGTTTCATGCACTCCTTTAACACAGTGAGAGGGTAATTTTGTCCAGTTTTTTTCTTAGTGTACTTGCATGTTTACCATTGATTATGACACCGTGTCTTACTTTTCTTGTTGCTGAGATAAAAAATGAAGCTGAAAAAACAAAGTTAAAGGAGGAAAGGTATATTTAGCACACTGTTATAGAGGCTTCAGTTCATAGTTGTTTTTCTCCAAGGCAAGGTGACATAGCAGGAGCACTGTAAAGGGACACAGTACATACAGGGAGAAGATAGCTAAGTCAAGCAAGCAACCAGCAATGACCAACAATGGTAGCTTCTTTCTGCCTCTTCTGTATTCTATCTAGGCTACCTGGTTTAGGGCAGTGCCATGCAATCAGTGGACTAATTTGATAATCGTAGACCCTTATTCCCATCATCCCACATTCTAGCTCTAGCCACTTCTGAAAAAATCCCACCTACAATTGCATGAGGCTTTCAGAGGCGATCTAGACACAAGCCATAATGCTCTGCCAATGCCCCGAAGAGACTCATGCACCCTTGATGGAAAAAGCATTTAGCTCCTCTGCAAGAGTTGCCAGCATTGTAACAGGTTCAGCATTGCTTAAAAGTCTAGGTGCAAAGTCTCCTCAGATTTAAGACAAACTCAGCTGAAAAGAAAGCTAAGGGCTTCCAATGTGCAATGGCACAGACAGACATTTCCATTGTGAAAGGTGCCAAGTAGGAGACAGAAAGGAGTGGGGGGTGGAAAGGAAGACCAAATCCCACAGGACAAACATTAAGTCCAGCAGTTTCACAGTCAGCATTGAGCGGGAGTGAACATTTATAGTGACCTAAGAGTACTCCAAAAATCAGAGTAGGAATTTCTAGATTTCTCTTTTTGCTGTTGTTGTTTTAGATTTTCTCTTTTGTTGTCATTCTTGTCTGTCTTTTGAAATAAGGGAGGCCTCACCAGCTAGTATAGTTTGCCATTCAAATCATTCCATAACACAGGCTGGGCTTAAATCCTTAATAATCCTCCTGCCTCAGCCTCCTAAAACCTGAGATTACTCATGTGTGACACCACACCCAGCTGTACTTTCTAGAGACATTTTGGTCTGATTTCATTTTAGTTACAAAAAGAGAGTATTCAGTTGTTTCTAGTTCTGTTGGGTTTTCTTTTATGTACCTGGAATTTCTGTGGTCCAGCACGTCACTTGCTGCATTTTCTTCTCTGTCTCCAGAGAAGCTCCTTTTCTCCCCTTAGCCTCCCTGCAATCCAGAGGCCTACTTTATCCCTGTCTATCTTCTCTGCTATTAACAGTCCATTGTGCAGTGGTTTTACACTAGCAGTCTCTGTATTACATCTGTTCTTGTTCTTTTACACTTAGCCTGTGTGTTCTGTCTCTTTAACACCTTAAATCTGTACATTGCACAGGTTTGGGTCCTGATTTTTTCATATATTGTTATGATTTATGTCTTTTAACTTAGTATTAATATATTTTTGTTATTTTTTATTTTCCAAGTTTTCTACCTTCTGTTCTTTCCCTTTGTTTTGTTTCCTTTTAAAATACCAATTATTCTATTTAATTTCACCTATTTACTTTACAACTATAGAATTTTTGTGTTTTAAGCTATTATGCAACAAACTAATACACATTATGTACAAGCTAAAATATATTTAGAGTTAATATTATACTTTAAAATATATAAGCATTTCAAAACAGAATTTTGTTTGCCATTTGTATATTTTTCATTGGAGATGTGTGGATTCATCTCAAATGTCCATTTTGAATTGAGTTTTCAGTGTTTGGGGCTTGACATTTTAATTCTTTATGTGCTCTAGATAGAAGCCTTTTGTCTGAGGGACAGTTGGCTGATACTTTCACCTAATTCATGGCAACTCTGCATTGTTTTACTTTTTAAAATTCTTTTTACAATTAAAAAAAGAAAATACAGTTTCCTTTGCCTCATTTTTGTGCCTATAAGTATGTTATATAAAGTAGATAAATGTAAATTTTTATATTGCAGATTTTTATATGTTATCTATTTTGTCTTCACACTATACATATAATCTATAGATGTATGCTTTAATATGCATTGTTTTTATATATGAAAGATACTTCATATATATATATACATACATATATATATATATATAGAGAGAGAGAGAGAGAGAGAGAGAGAAAGAGAGAGACAGACAGACAGACAGATAGACAGTCTACCAAAAATGTATACCCATACCCACATCAAAATGTCATCATACTAACAAATGTCTGGAAGCTCATGGCCACCATTTTGAGCAGCACTTTTAATTGTACAGACCGAAGGTAACATCTTACTCTCATTATGTTTCTACAAGTTTAATATTAACATTTTTTTCTGATATATACATTTTGGTACATATATAAATAATATGTGCATATATTACTCTACAGACATTGGAAAGTCCATATACATAATACTCTGTATTTAATTTTTCAAATAATTTTGATTTTCAGAAACTTACTTTAGGACCAGCAAGATGGTTCAGCAGTCTAAAGCACCTGCTTAGGCAAGCTTAGGTAGCCACAGGGACCACAGTTCAATCCCCAGTACAACATGCTGTGCCAGCCCCACCCCCAGGATAGGCTGATCTGACCATCAAAATAATTTTTTAAAATTTTAAAAATTACTTTAATATTCTAAAGGGAAATGTGAAATTTGATGTTTCTGATATGTTGTCTGAGCATTATTCTTTTCTGTTATTTCCAGTGTAGATCAACGTTTCTTAGCTTGAGGAACTTCCCTCAGTGTTTCTTATAAAGCAGAGAACTATGGGCAGTGACTTTCCTTGCTTTTCTTCCGTTGGAAATGTACTAATTTGCCTTGGCTTTTAAGCAATATTTTTCACGTTGTATGGTATCTGAGTTTGATAATGATGTTATTGATAGATATTCTAATGGCTTTCCCCTTTTACTTTTCAGACAAGAACACATATCTTTTGTTTGGTTATACCTGTTATGAAATGTGCCATTTCTCTGAATATTTCTGAAGTATTATCTTTGTTTTTCATATTAACCATTTTTATTATTATCTGTATTAGTGTTTACCAAAAAATCAGATTTAATACAAGGTATGCAAATATATAAGAATTTCCAAGATTGGATTACAGTGGTCACATACAGAATCAGATACAGAAGAAAGCAGAAGGTCTCTCTGCTGATGAGATGTCCAGAGGATACAGTGAAAATCCTGGAGGGTGGTAGAGTGTGTAGTGTATGGTGTCCCTTGGAAGTCCATGTGAAGATGCCAAAGGTTCTGCACTGGAAGGCTGAAGGGTCTGTGCTGGAAGCTGGGAGATGAAATCCAAAAGGAAAGGAAAGACTGGAGCTCCTCTGAGGAAACATAAAAGAGCCTTTTCTTGCTTTCCCATTTATACCATTCTGGGGACAAAAACCCCAGACTGGGTCTTCTGTCTTCAGCAAATCCCCTCAGCTACACTCAGAACCATGCTAATCCAATTAGTTGGACATTTCTTACTCAAGCTGACTCAGTTAACTATCACATTTATTGTTGAATATTTATATTTTGAATATTTATTATTTTGAGTAAAGGTATTGGAGCCTCTTTGCCCTACATGTAGATACTTATTTGCCACAATGAAAATTTATGCATTATTAGCTCTTCACTTTCCTGTCATTTTCTCCAATTGTAGTTACATATATGTTAAGTTAATTTTTTTTTGAGATTTCCTTAGGGTATTAAGTCATTGTTTTTTGTTTCTATTTTGTCCTAATTTTTTTCTCGGATTGAGTAATCTCTACCAATTTCTTTATTTCTCTTAAATTCATATACCATTTCTTCTGTTATCTTAAAATTACTATTAATTTATTTTAGTGACCTAGAAATTTGTCAAGAACTTCAATTTCATTCTTTTTTAGTTTCAGTATCCTTGATAATATTCCAAATCTGTTTACTTATTATGGCCACATTTTCTTTTAAAGCCTTGATTTAAGGTTTGCTACCATTTCAAATAGTCATTTGAACACAGTTTCATTGTTACTTTCTTTTTTTTTACTTCTAGTTTCAATGTTTAGGTTATATCAAATCATTTTAACTTTTTCCTAGACAAAGGATATTTTTTTTTCTTCAAATGACTATTAATTTCCTATTATTATTTTCTGGACAACATGAACTTTGTATAAATGCAAGTCTGAAATTTACATTCTTCTTTTATCAAGTGAATTGTCCTATTTGGGTAGTCATTTTCAAGAGGATTGGATTGGTTCTTTTAAATTTTTCAGGGTCTTAAACTGTATCTATAGCAGCACTTACTGCAGAGATAGACATAGGCCTTTCTGGGTTGCTAGTTGAGTGTCTCCCATCTCATTTCACTCTTTTTTTATGTATATGCTGGGGATTGAACTCAGGACTTTATGCCTGCCAGACTGAGGGTTATGCCACTAAACTATCTCCCTGGCCTGAGCTTGCTTCATTCTTGCCGGCTAGAAAAGCTTATGCCTCCTGCTTCTGTGAAATCTTTAGTCACTACTTTATCTCGGGTCTCCGGCTGGTACACTGTAGCAGACCTCTGTACCAGGCCTTGTAAAATCTTACTCTACTTATGTTCAGAATTACATTCAGATAAACATTTAATTGAACCATTATATAAATTGTATAACTCTATCCCCACATGGCTCACTCTTCTCTAATATTCTGCTATACAAATGCCACCAGTCCTAGCATTGCCAACTCTTCTAACTGACTCTGCAGGACAGCAAAAAATATGAGCTACTATGCTGTGTTTATTTGGAGGTCCAGATGGTGCCTAACTGGTGCTCAGGTACAAAGCCAGAGCCATGGTGGTTCCCGTCTCATGTATTTCCCATTTCTTAGGGATCACATTCCTATGCTGAGTGTTATCCAATAGCTGAAAATTGTCTTACTATATAGTTCTATTATTTGTTGCAGCCCATGCCCGGCTCCACTATTAGCCACCATGTTAAGGCTAAAGACAGAGACACAAGCAATGTTACTGGATATTACATGGTTTTATACGGTAAATAACAGCAATTTTAAAAGACGTCAAGTTTTAATAAGATATCAAGCTTTAATTCATGAAAAAATTAAATAAAAGGAAAATGTATTAGTACTTCATTATGTTCTAAGAAATAGAAACAGACAATAAACAAAGCACTGAAATAATACACTAGATGATTAAGAGAAAATTAATATTTTAAAATGTGCTAGAATAGTGGTGTTTTAGAACATAACTGTTTGGTCCATGTCTGAGTTTGCCCTTTGATAGACAATATATTCTTCTTTAAAATTTATTATAACATTCTTGTTTTTATTGAAGGGTTTGCATTATATTTTAATTTTGTCATTGTCTTTCCAAATAGATAACTTTTAAATATATAAGCTAAGAGTGCTTTTGCTTAGTGTGATCTTTGAGTCATTCCATGTGGTGGCTGCCCTACACTGCAAGATTTTGGGCTCTATATGAGGTCTAAATCATGTTAGTAGTCTGCTACTTGTTGAAAAGACATTACTGTGTACATTCAAACCATCTTATATGTCATTCCAATCGTTAAGGTTTTTATCTTTCATTTGATCTCTGAATAAGAGTTTTATGTAATACAAGATCATTTTATTATACATAGAGGCAATGTATATGCCCAAATAAAAATTAGGTTAACAAATGTTAGGCCAAAATATAATTTCACATTGTAGAGTAGAACAAAGAAATTACTCATTCTTAAAAAACTTTTTACTCTTGGCATTTTAAAGTCAATTTTTATCTAATACTTATTTCCTGATTGTTGCTTTTCTTATTGTATTTTAGCAGCAGTTTAAATTCTCTTATTTTAACCTAGATCTAAACATTGCTTAGATAACTCCCTTATCACTTCATGAAAGAGATTTTATTTTTGACTCATTTTGAAAAAAATTATCTGCAGGTTATCTTTTGGCTTGTATTGCAAACAGCGTATCTGTTCCCATGAGTGTGCTCTTTTTAAATCATTTTTCTTCTTGTTCCTTATTATTTCTTTTATCTAATATTTTTATGTAAATTATTTTCTGTTTTCTTGTGATCTCTTGTTTTATAGACATATATTTTTCCTTTCATTCTTCTATTTCATTATGTATTAGTCACTACTACTTTAAATGAAGAACATGAAAAAATAAAATGAATAAATACATATTTGCATTTAAAAACAGAAGCTTAATATTGATGTAATATTGAGAGATTTTTGTAAGGAAAAAGAATTCATGAAAATTCAAAAGATTAGCCATTTTCAATACCATTAGCTGAAACTGCTCTCCTATTGAGTATATGTTCTTCAATCCATGTGTGTAATAGTACCTTTCCCCCAAAATATGCCCATACTCTCAGAACTCGTTAGTATGTTAGGTTATATGGCAATGGTAGAGTTAAATTACCAATCAGCTAACTGTACAATAAGGAAATTACCCTGGATTATGCAAATGATGAATGTTATCACAATGATTTTTAAAAATTGAAGAGGAAACTCAACAGAAACTCATTCAACCCAGCAAACAGGCACGGTGCATGAGGTAGACCGCCCTGGGCCCGTTGAAAACTCATTTGACCCAGCAAACAGGCCTGGCATGTGAGTGGCACTTCATTCATCAGACAGGCCCAATGTGGAAAACTGCCTTAGAACTCCCTGCAGAGAGACTAGAGACAAGATCCACCCAGATGATCCAGGAGCAGAACATCTTGCCAGATTGGCACAGCAGGTTCACCTTCAAGAGCTGCAGTAGGAAGAAGTGGAGCTCAGTAGCCAGATTCAAGCCACATCCACGTGGACCATCTTGAACTTGGTAGATCCGGATCTGGTGCTAGGTAAGAACTGTACCAAAGCTCCACATCAAAGTTCAGAAGGCAGGGCTATACAAAAGGACAAAAAGAAGGAGCAAAATGCACTCTCAGGCTCCAAGCCCACCCAGAACAAATACAGGAGACAATAGCATAGAAGAAATTGGAAATCATACACCAAAAATCTCAGAAACAATAGCATCTGAGGTAAAGAAACAACTGCAGAAAGATATTGAGGAAATCAAATCAGAAATGATTTCTGAAATAAAAAAAAAATGATACCTAATAGAAGAAGTACTAAGTACTTCTAAAGAAGACACTGATGAAATAGAGAATAGAAAAATGATGGAATTCTTGAGTGAGCAATATAGGAGAGTAATACAATATATGAAGTAGATTAAAAGTGTTATATGGGCACTTAAAACCTGAATCACAAGCTGGCAAAACCATTTCAATGAAAATGAAAATATACTTTCAGACCTTAAAGACAATCTTGCAGTCAGTGATAAGGTAAGAAAAGATCTTTTAGATTTAACTAGGATGCAAGAAAAAATAATTCAAAATGTACAAGATGATACAAAGATGAACAACGCAAGATGAATAGGCATCAATGAGAAAGAAGGAGTTTTAATACAAATGATATAAAAAATAGGGCAGAAGCAATAGCATAAAACTTCCTAAATATGTGGAAACAATTTGACATTCAGGTAACCAAGGAATATAGAACTCCAAATAACCCCAACCCAATTAAAACCACACCCAAACATATAATCAAAATCCCAGAAATTTAGCACAGGATCAGTATACTAAAAGCCACTAGAGCAAAGAAACAGATCATACTTAAAGGAAAACTCATTAGAATAACAGCAGATTTCTCTTTACAAGCCATCGAGTCAAGAAGAGCATGGAGCAAAGTACTTCAAGTACTGTAAGAAAGCAAATTCTATCCCAGATGGACATACCCTGCAAAACTCTCTTTCAAGTTCAGTGGAGAAATAAAATACTTCCAGGACAAAGAACAACTAAAAAATTTTATAACAAAGCCAACCTTGCATAGTTTACTAAAAGATATTGTAGAGAGGGATCAAAATGCCCACAACTCCATGGAGAGTGGAAAGAACCCACCAAGTAGAGCAAACAATTATATACAAGAGAAAAAGAGGTATATAAAATCAGTCTTTCAACTATTCTTTTGTATACTGCATCAGAGTCTGTCCATCAGCATATTCTACAAATTGACTTCTCTGGCACCCTATGGGTTATGATTCTGTCCAGTTCTACAGGGCAGATATTAAGGAAATAGAAGCAGTTTAGTCCCACAAGTGACACCTGACCATCAGTAAGCCTTCAGAACACCGTCCATGTCCACAACACACTAGAAATTTGTGCAATATCCTATCTTCAAACCATTACAAGTTCTAGCCATATATTTGCCATTCCAGCATTTATGTTATGTTTTATTCTTAGTAATTCTTTACTACCATGGAAACTTTTTCTTAGTTGATAGTTTTATGTATATTAACCTATTCAAATACTATGCCAGTACTCTGAAATAATTACAGATTCATACATATGATATGCAACATTTTGGCCTCTAAGTTGGACTCATGATTTGATTTGCATTTTGGAATATTATTTTGAAATCTTTAATTCAATTTTAATTAAATATAACTTAATTAATTTTCTGAATATTGTTTAATTATACTTTTTTGTTTTATAATTCATACTGTATCTGTATGTCCACTGTGTATTAGTGGACTTGCAACCCACTAATAAGACATGGTATGATATTTTATCCTAGTATTAGAAACTTCAAAAAGAAAAGAAAAAATATACATGTAGACACAAGAGGGTTAGGATAGATATACAGGTACTTCCTCTTAATTCATTCATTGAGAATAAAAGTTTGTACTAATATTGTTTAGACAAGATATCATGTCTGCATCTTGTTCTTTGAATAACTACTAAGAAGACAATAATATGCATTATATTTATTATTGTAATCATCATATTAACTTGTTTTGAAACTGTTTCATTGCTATTTTGTCTTTTTTTCTCATTAAAATGAATAAAAAGAAAAAACAAAAAAATAAATGGAAGAAGAAGTCAAGGTGTAATGTGTTTCTACAATCCAATTCCAGCACAATGGGAAACTGAGGTAGGAGGCAAGTTGAAAATTGACCTTGGAAATTTTGTGCTTGTGTCTGACTCTGTCAAAATGAACCAAAATCAAAATAAAATTGAAAGGGCCAGTGGACTGTGACTCATTGTGGAATGCCCTGTTCTCAGTCTGAGGAGGAAAGAAGATAGAGAGAGTGCACCAATTCCACAAGCTGAATGTATATGTATCCTTTTTTTAATTAAAAGGAAGAGAAAAAGAGAAAAATAGAGTTGGCAGCCAGAGAAATTAAACAGTGTTACTGTGTAAAGATGGAGAACAAGAGCCAAACTGGATAAGGTTAGGAAAGCAATTTTCCTCCAAAGTCTTTAATTTCAAAGCAAGTCACTCTGCTAACATTTTTACTTTTCACAAGTGCAATCCACTTCAAAACTGAGATACTAAATAAAACAGTATATATCTATTGTCTTAAAGCACTATATTTAGTAATTACTTACAGAGGTTACATATAATACCATTACACTGAAAATATATGTATTCCGATTGTAGTGGAAAGATCACAAACACCAAAGAAAAACTCCAGAAAGCTACTGACCTGAAAAAAAGGAAAGACAGAAGTAACACAATAGAATTTTTAAAGAAGCAGTAATAGAAGAAACAGGGAATAATTTCCAATACAAATAAAAGTTCAACATTTCTGATGTGAATAGTAGTTATTGATAATTTAAATAGACTAATGAATACACACTCATAGAAAATTAGTGGCTGAATTGTCAAGGCAAAGAATTATATCTGGCTTGGTGATATATTCCTGTAACTCCAACGCTCTGGAGACTGAGGCAGGAAGAACTCAAGCTCGAAGCCATCCAGGACTGCATAATAAATTCAAGACTGTCTTGGAATACATGGTGGGACTTCATTTCATGCAATCAAATAATACAAATAATTACAAAGCGGCTGGGGAGATAGCTCTGTGGCACAAGTGCCTGCCTGGCAAGTGCAAGGTCATGAGTTCAATCCCTGGTCCTGTATAAATAAATAATAAATAAATAAATACATGAAAATGCATTAATGTGGAACATTTTCAAAGAATGTCAAAGAAAATTCTTCTACCTATCCATTTCTAAAGGAGAGTATAACAGAATATAGGAAATGTTTAAAGGAATCTATTTTCAAAAATAAAGTGAGGTTAGTGAAAGATTCTGAAAAATTCTAAACACATTTAAGATTATATTTTTACAAAAGAAGAAACATGAATTGAGAAAGGAGCAAGTAAGAGATGAAAAGATGAGCAAAGGCAGGATATGATGATTGTTAAAAATTAATACATTGTGGCCAGGGATCTAGCTTAGCATTACAAGTGCCTGCTTGTCAAGCATAAGATCTTGAGTTCAATTCTAGGCACACACAGATACACACACACACACACACACACACACACACACACACACACACACACACCCTTAATATGTCCTACAAAGAGAAAGGAGAGGAAAGGGAATAGAAAAGGAAACAAAAAAGATGGAAAGAGAAAAATAATTGAAGAAGGAAGTTAATGACGTTTTCAAAAACGATCCTGAATTGTAATTCCAGAGCTACAAAAGGTAGGGCGTTTGGGGAGAAGGAAGAGTAGGAATGTCGGAAGAGGAAGGAAGGCTCTGACAAATTCTTGGACTTTTAGGAAAATGTGTTTGGACCTACGTGGTGAGCATTCAACATAGGGATGGAGAGAACAGAAATAAAGTGAAAATATATCAAAATGGGGTTACATAAAACGTACCAAACTCAGCAGAAAGTGAGAAAACAGAAGATATGAGAAATAAAAACCTGAAGTGGGAGGACAGATATCAGTCACTAGATGTGAGAGTTATTGAATCCAATTTTCCTACTGCAAGACAGAGACTGCCTGAATAGATCAGATAAACGAAATCAAATAATTATATCTGAAATTTCTTTTTCTTTTTTTTAATTTCTTTGGAAGACTAGGAATAAAAGCAAAACATATTTTGTGGAAAAGAAAAAAAAACAACATAGGCCATTTCCCAAGTATATATCTAAGTATCACATAAAGACATAGTGGGAATAAATGGAGCAACAGTAGATACATAGATCAATAAAACGGAGCTAGTAACACTATACATTTATCAATATTGCACACAGGAAAGTTTAGTTAGATGAAGAAGGAAGTATGCTTACAAAATTATTTGAACATAAGTATTTTTAAATTTTCAATTGTCAGAAGATAATGTGTCCCTGACAAAAACTGCGGGCATGAAAAAAAATGCTGAAAACAAGCAGATCTTAAAGCACAGAGCTATATATGCTCATTCATTAACATAACCCTGGGTGATAACAGTATGATCCTGCTATATAACTCAAGTAATAATTTCCTTTTTCTCACCATATTGAGTGAATTATGTGAGAATAACATTATGCTGACAAGGGATGAGAGTAATGTAAACAATAATAATTTTGCTAATTATATTACTGTAATAAAGACATGATAAAGTGCCACTAGCTCTTCTGTAGCATAGCTTGTCCTTAAAGCTTTATAGACAGAGATATCATGGCTATTAAGAATTAGCACTGTTGTATGACATTATGATAGAAAGTTATTTTGGCAAATACTGGCTTAAGTAAAAAATTATATTAAATTATTTAATGATATATTATTATATCATTTAACATAGAATTTTGTGTACTAATTTTTATTCACTCAAAAGCAGAAAGCACACATATCAAGAAATTATATTATTATATATCTATAAGTTTCTTCATTATTTATCTTTTTTACTAATATGCTTATAAAATAAAAATAAATTATTCAGACATAAAAATAAACAGCTCAAAAATGTCAAAACATGTTTTACTCAAAAATTGCTTTAGAGGACTTTAAATGTTCCTATACATTTCTGAGAGCCTACAAAAGCTTCTTGATGCATTTTTAATGAGCCATATTTATTATCAAAAACAGGATCTTGTATTCTATCAGCTGGGTGGTTGGATTAGCAGTAACAAAATATAAGTTTCCTAAAATGATATATGGATTCTCTTCTTTCAATATTATAATTTTAGAAGCCAGAATCTTACATTTGCTATGCTCCTGACTTGTGAGAGCTTTGGCAAAGACACATGGCAGCTTTCCTGTCCACTTGATAGATCTATTTATTGTTCTTGAATTTTTGCAAATAATTTTTGCAGTAAACATCGTATGTTTCAGGACATTGTATGAATGAAAGCCCAAATCATTTGTCAGTAACTCACTACTCTGCACAAATTCAATTTTCCTGATTTTGATATAATGATAGCAGAAAAAAAATAACAAACCTTCATGTAACAATAGGTAGCATAACAATAAGATTATATCTAAGCGTCTAACTTGCTTTTCCTTTTTCATTTTGGTGTGTATTAAGTGAATTTTCTTTAAGGAAGGCATTCTAATCTCTCTCTAAATTTACATTTACTCAGACTCTCACTCTTTAAAAAAAGCTATCTCACACTTTTCTCTAGAGACTAACTACAAAGGGTTAAAGAAAATCTACCCTGACAATGGTAGAAACAATTCTCTCGGTGTGTGTTGGTTCACTGCTCCACAGGGCATAGCAGATGTTGTGTCTGGTAGTACGAAGAGCCCAGGAGGTGTGGGCTGTCAATCACAGTTTTGCTTTTTTCCCCCTCTAACTACAGGGTAGGCTATGGATATGAAGCCCAACTAAAACAATCTGCCTCAGCTGGGGCGTGTGAGGTATCAATAACCCTTGGCAGAGGTGTCAAGAGCCTTGCTGGAACTCGACTACCCTGCTGACCAGATGCTTAGCAAGTTAACAAGATTCAGAGCATTCACCATTTTTTCAACACAACAATTAACACAACTGGAAAATCACTGCACTGATGATATTCTAAAAAAAAGCCTGTCATCCAAGTTGCCCATTCTGGCACAGAGACAAATAATCATGTGGTGTTACACTGAGAAAAGAATATTTTGAAGTTTTAATTTGGGCAGGTGCTTTGATTAAATAAGTGAGATAAACTGAAAAGTAGAAAAACTAGCAAAAAGTATTTTCTCGATGTATTACATTTACCCAGTTTCTAAGTCTATCAAAGCTATATTAAATTATACACTTATGCATAGACTGTTTGGTCTTTGAGAATAGAACCTGATGTTTTTTCTTTTTTTTTTTCCTGAACAAGAAATCATGACCAATACTGGTTTAAGTGTCAAATCTAAACATCAAAATAGGCAAAGTTTTGGCAACTCAAGTGATATTAGTCTGCAGACATATATCAGGAGTATATTAACAAGCCATTTGGATAACATTTATAATATATGAAACCTGAAATTTTAAAAAAAACTAATCACAATACTTGATAATGAGAAATCTCCATCCTAAAAGTTTGTAGCAATTTATGTATTTCCTGACTTGGATATATTTCATGTTTGTTTTACTAGCTAAATTATACCATGGTGTTGCCTAACTTCTCATTCACAATTCTATCAAACAGCAATTACATACATTTTTCCAGCAAAGTGGATTATGTACTATTTTTTGAAAATTAGTGTATAGGGAAACATGAATATTAGCTTTAAACATTTTAATGTTGTTTGTCTTTGCTTTGAAATTGAATAATGCTATCAGCCTGTACGAACCCCTAAAGCCCAGCATTTCACACAGTGAAAGCTGCTTTCTGTTACAAAAGCACAGCAGCTGGGGCTCCCGCAGACCCCCTTAAAGACAGATATAATAAAACACTGGGAGGGAGTGGGTCGACACAGGAGCATGAAATGGACGAGATGAAGGCCCTTTGTCACAGCCAAACAAGCTATAAAGTTACTATAGTAACATACAGTATTAAACTCCAGGTGGATTGACTTAATCTTCTTCAAACAAAAAATAAAGGTTAACAAAAACCAAACCAATAGTAATTACAATCACTTTACCCAAATATTTTTTAAGAAGTTGTTTTGGATTTAGGGTGGATAGATGAGGAACTGGTTACTCTGGCTTAGATTTTGATTTGAAGAAACTACCAGGAGTTTAGAGGGAGGGAGGGAGGAGAAAACTGTGGTTTTAAAATATTTTGAATAAATATAATGATTGAAGGAACAAGCAAATCTGAGCAACCCTAAGAAAGCCATCAGGCCATGTGGAATCACAGATCCTGCCTTCTCTATATCTGTCACATTCTTGTTAGGTAGAGTAAATTCAAGTGGTCATACCTTTGAGTGCAGTCCTAAATTCATTGTTAAGTTAGCTGCCCTTTCTTGACATGGGTTCAGACTCCATCTCATTTAATCTATTTTCTGAAAATAAAATAAAATAAAATAAAATAAAATAAAATAAAATAAAATAAAAACCTAAGACATAAGGTGAAGTAACTATTCAGTATGAGTTTAAGAAATCAGCCTGTGAAATGAAAAATGTACCTGAAAATACACAGAAGTGAAACAATCACAAATTAAAAATATAACTTTTAAACTGCATAAAATAAATAAATCTAGGCATAGAGGATTCATTAAACAATTAGGATGTCAAATGTTGCTTATTTCTTTTTGTAGGTTTACTTACTATTCTTATTTTTGTGATAGTTATTTAACTATGAAATAAGCATGAAAACAAAACTTCACATGTTATTGTGTGTACACAGACACACACACACACACACAGAGGTTCCTTCTCTCTGTTACACACACAATCTGTCTGTCACACAATATTATCTGTTTTCCTTTAGTAAATATCTACTTTCTGTGGCTATATTTTCAAATGTTGAATTTTATGTCTTAAATATAGATGAAGATGTGCGGTGGTAAACTTTAATGTGCACGTATTTGTAATTTGGATTAATTTAATGAACCCTTAGATTGCTTTTCTTGACTACTGCCATAAATGATCTGAAAGAGTTAAGAGACCTTCTCTGAACCATAATTTATGCCATAGAGTTAGGTACCAAGGCAAGCTGAACTCAATGAGAATATTTTTAGTAGGATTTAGCTAACAGTGTGAGACATACCTTTAATGGATTTAGTTTGGGTAAACAACCTTTGTCTAGACAGCCCAAATGTCACAGGTACTGGTGCTCATTTTAAGTAGTAACTTCTATGTAAATAATTGCAAAGTTGCACTTTCTTCTCTGTGCTACTATTTTATGAGTTAAGGTTTCCAACCATATCAAGACCTTAAAATATATTCCTTAGTGGTGATTTTAGTCATAGATGATTTTACTGGTTATTCTTATTTGACAGTATTGGCATAATTAGGTTTTAGATTGTAGTCTAAGGTTTCTGATGTGATTGCTGAAAGCTGTTTAAGATTTCTAATAGTAACTAGCAATATAGAAAAGCAATGAAGAAAGGAAGGATGGACAGACAGCAACATTTGGAAGAAAGTAGAGTATAAAATTAGGACTAAGAAATGAAATACACTCCTAATAGAAAGTAATACGGATGCTTATTTATTATAAATAAAGACTTTTATTAAACTTAATTGACAGATCATGAATACAACAAATAACATTTTAAATCCTAAAAACAATTATTATTTCTTACTGATAGTGAACCACTGATAGTTCAGCCAACTTCTTTAATGGGCTGTAACAGCTTCTTATAAATTTATAATAATTAATGGTACATGAAATATTTTTCATTAATTCAAAAATATAACCTTTAGTAACTGTGCTGAAATTCATTTATAAAATGTTTACAGTTTAAGGGGATATATTTTTCAAGAATCCTAAGAAAAGAGGGGAGAAAAAGTTACCTCTAAACTTCTATAGGTGTTTACACTCACAAGTAGACTCTAACCTTGAAACTTTCAGTGTAATTCATATTTACCTAAAGGTCTAATACTGACCACTACCAAAATCTAGCCATAGAGATAACATAATACCTGCTGAGATTTCACTCATAATTAGTGCTTTTTAATTATTTTGAATTTTGTAGCATTCCTAAAATTCTAGCAAAGAAAGAGCAATGCAATTTATTTTACCTGTGAAATAGTTATAGGTTGAGATAACAATTACAAATCATCAATGGCAAATTCTAAAGTTTTGTTAATGAATTTATAGAACAGAGTAAGTTCAAGTAAATGTTTCTTTGAAAAACTAATTTCATATTAAGTGGAAATGTCCTTAAAACTGTTGCAGAATAGTGTTTGCTTTTTACATTAAAAACATCTAATTGTTTATACATGACTTTAATTTTTTTAAGAATAAGTCATTCGAGATTGTAATTTATTTTACTGGTGGATAATGTTAAAAAACAGACCCCTCCATGCAAAGCGAAAATGACATGAGATCCCATGCAATCATTGTTAAACATTGCTTTAAATGAGAATGCATCACTAATAATCTCATTTGTATTTTGCATAATCAATTCCTTTTTGTTTGTGTTTCTTTTCCTTCCACATGCATTCCACATTTTACCTAGAAGGGCTGTGTGGTTCAAACCAGTAATTAAAAACCTAGGGCTGTAATAATCTTGACAAATACAGTAGACCTGCTCCACTATACAAGTTGCTCACAGAGAGGAAAACAATAAATGGACTTTTAAGAGATAAATTAGCTTAATTCATAAAAATCCACATAATAGGTAATACTCTAGTTCACAGGGAGCAGTTCTGCTGTCTGCATTCTGAAGAGCAACCCAGGAGAGGAGCTGAGACTGCAAGCCATGTTTTCAGTGCTATCAGCTGGAAAGTGTGTCAGACTCTTCAAATTGCTGTAATTTTCACCTCAGGCATTCCAAAGAGCCCGGGAAGCCATCCGGGATGAGATCTACAACAATCTGTGCGCTCCTGCACCCTCCCCGCAAACCCCGCGGGACACCACGCGCTCTCCCAGATTACTGGCGCCCTCAACATCCTGAGTGACCTCTTCGTGCATTTCCTCAGAACAACAAAGCCTCCTCCTTCGGATTCTCTTTTGGAAAAGGAAAGGGAAGAATCAGGAGCAAATGACAAGTGCCCTTAGGGTAACTCATGCACAAAACAAGTGTTTCACTGATCTTCCAAACTGGGCCCAAATTCCCTAATTTCAAAAGGAAAGTTGAGAAACGGGAAGTTCTAGTCCAAAAGGCAAATGCTAACCCTTTATGGGCTCAGTCCACGTTCTGAACAATGCATAGCTTGTGCACACAGCAACCAGTGGCCGAATGGGTTTTATTGCTGAATTAGTAACATTTAGTACAGCCAGAAATAATCCCTGAACTTTCTTTTTCGAAGAACATAAGCTCCTACGAAAGCTACGTAACCGCATCAGGAAGCAAGGCTACCTCAAATGATAGAAACTGCAATTATGGCTCCTTTAGTTTTCTTTCTTATTCCTAAAACTAGCAGTGAGTTTCGAATTTATTTCTACACAAAATATTGCACTAAATTCGCCACATCAACACTTCTCTACTTCTAAAAGCTGAATGAAAAAATTTAAAAATCTTAACCACCTTAGCTCTGTTTCAACAAAGGTACTTTAACGTCTAAAACTTTTCAATAAAATTTTGTTACATTTTTTTTACTTCTATTGGTAGTCTGTTTTTGCTTCAGTTTTCTTTCTAAAGACGAAGTCTTTAAATATGTGTCAGTTATTTTATGGTTATGAAAAAAAGTAAAACAAATTCCATTACAAGATGATAGGAGAATAATAAAAGTTAGTACATTGCATATTATTATCTCTAAAGTAGTCATTCAGTATACAAGGTATTGGCATGAAAATTCTCCAATCTACGTAAATGCAAATCTTCCTTTTCTATGAGCTAAGTGACAGTAATAATATAACTAATTTACATTTTTTTTTTTTCTTTTCCCTTCCTTGTGCTCCCCTCCCTGGATCCTACCTAGCTTTTTCCCTTTTCACAGTTTCTTTTCACTTCACAAAATCTCTTGTGCATTTTAGATCTTTCACTTACACTTTCAGTTTCTCACACCAGGGTGACAATGCAAAGTTTGCACATGTGACTCTGATTTATTTTACTGACTACTGTCTTAAGTTGCATCCATTCACCTGTGAAAGTTCCAAGTTTATTCTCAGAAAGCTAGGGCTGGGCTTCTCATGTGACCCAGTTTTTCCCCTTCTGGTATCTTCCCAGAATTAAAAACAAAAACAAACAAACAAACAAAAACATATCAAAGTGATATATACTTGTCGGAGTTTATAGTAGCACAACTTGAAATAGCTCCATCCTGGAAGCTAGCCAAATACTTATCCGTCAAAGAATGGATAAAAAAGATGTGATATTTTTATGCAGTGGAGTGCTACTCAGCTGGAAAGAAGGAAAGAAGGATAGACTTGTATCAGCTATTTTAATGTTCACTAGATCCAAATAATGGTACAAGGAGTTTTAAAAATTATTTTTGTGTAGCATGGCTTCTACTCTTTTTTTTTTTTTTTTTTTTTTTTTGTCTTTTTGAGACAGGGTCTCACTGTACAGTTCAGGCTGGCCTTGAGCTCACTTTTGTAGCCTAGGCTGGTCTCGAACTCTCACCAATCTTCCTGCCTCAGCCTCCCAAGTGCTGGGATTACAGGGGTGCGCCACTACCCCTGGCTTCTTCTTTTTTTTTTTTTTTAACTTATCATTTATTTATATTGTGGCTGGCTCAGCCTGCCCTGGGGGTGGGGCTGGCACAGTGTGTGGTGCAAAGATCAAACCTCCTTCTCTGTGGTTGCCTAAGCTTGCCTAAACAGGCACTTTAGACCGATGAACCATCTCGCCGGCCCCATGGTCTCTATTCTAACAATCACAATTCAAGGAATGATCATAGATATTAAGCAAGATTAAATTTCCTAAACAGCATGAAAATAAAAGGATAATCTTTGAAAACAACTGAAATCCCAGTTGCTTATATATGTATATTACATAAATTAATTATCCTTAGTATTGCATGTAATTCATAACACATTAGTAGTTCATTTGAATGCAAACCCCATGGGGGCAGGGCCTGTGTCTGTACTGATCATTCCTTATTTTCAGTGATAAAATTAGTGTCTGACACATACACAATGTTTTGACTTTTTTGTTTTTGTTTGTTTTTAGGGAAGAGTCTACAGGGTATTCAGGGTCTCACTACGCGATCAAATTCATAGTGATGTGCCTGTATACAGCTTCCCAAGAGCTGGGATAACAGGTGTGCGCCATTATGCCCAGTCTCAATTGCCATTTCAGTGTGCCCTGGGAGTAGGGACAGCACAGCAGAACTAGGGATCAAACCCCCGGCCTCTGTGCCTGCTTTCCAGTGCTTTAATCTGCTGAGCTATTTGGCTGGCCCTTCAATGTTTATTGAATATAAATACGATGAAGTGACTGAATTTGGTATGTTCTTCTGCAGTTGTCTAAATATCTGATAAGGAATAAATATTTCAATTTCATTTGTGTGATGTAAGTTGAAACATAATTCGGAAAACAGGTTTAAGTTTTTCTTTTTTAATGAACATAGAACTTACAATCGCTGCTTAAAAATTTTATGATTTTCTTTATCTTTTATATTTAATATTTTCTTTTTGAACATGACAAATAGGGTTAAGATCAAAGAAAAATTTCTAGATGCAACCATTACAAAAATGGTTCCATAATTACAAAGTGAACTATGTATGAGAGTCTAATAAAAATCAGTGCCTTGAAAAAAGTTTTAGCCAATGTTTAAAATTGAAACAGACATAGTTCTGTTTAGCTAATTCACAACTGGCTGAAAATCAGTTGTTTTCTCAAATGATTATTTGTAAGGATCTGCACTCATTTGTGTCCATCCATACTGTAAGTTAGGATTTACGTGGTTTCCCCAAGAGTGGAAAATTTAAGGAAAGGACTAAGATCCTCATGGATCTGGGTCCTGATGTCATACAAGAGGTCATGTTCTGTTTGGCTTGTCACCCCATAATGCCATATTTTCTGTTTGTATCTTGTTTGTATTTCTGACTGGGGTGTGACATGTGTGGTGTTATGGTTTATGTCTAATTGTCCCCCTAAAGGCTCATGTAGTCATTGCTGTGGGGACTTCTATAGATTGAGACTTGACTCATGAAGTCACTGGGATTATGTGTTTTAGTACTGATGGGGTTATCGATCTGAGTAGGGCTGGGACTACAGCTGTGGTCTAGGGCAGATATCCTAAGGCAGAGAGTCTGATAGGAATATAAAGAGAGACAGAGAGACAGACTGGAGCTGTTGCTCTGCTGCCCTGCTGGGTTGGCTACCTCTGCCACCATTTTGTTGCTGTTCCACCACCATGAACTGGATGCTCTCTGCCCTGTTCCACTCAGCCTTGGGCCAGATGAATATGGACTGAAACCTCCAGTAACTGTGAGTTAAATAAACCTTTCCTTCCTTCATTTTGAGTGTTGGGTATTTGTCCCAGCAATGATAGAAGAGTAACTAAGATATGTGGCTACCATAAAAATGTCAGGATGTCAATTCTTTTTCACTAATATTGTATGGCATGAAGGGGATCTATTGAGAACAGGATTATTGTCAAGTTTTATCTGTTAGAAGAAGTTTGAATGTTTAAGTCAGCCATGGGCCACACTGCTTTAGGCCCAAAACATGATGATGATAATGATGATGATGATGATGATGATGATGGTGATGATGATGATGGTGATGATGATGATGACATCATCATCATCATCATCACCATCATCGTCATCACCAACAATGCAACAAGGAACAAGTGGACGCAAGGACAATGGACAAGAACAGCAGTGGACGTGAAGTCCCCCGGTCCTGGCAGAAATTTCAATCTGCTCCAGTGGGCTTAGGTCTAGAGTCACCTTACCTTTGCACTTCAGTTTTCTTGCTTATAATTCATTGATAATAAAATTTGCAGGATTTTTTGTCAGAATTTTAGATAATGTTACACAAAGAATTTAGGGTTAGGGCTATTATTATTGTTATCATTATTGTGGTATTGGGGATTGAATTCAGGACCTTGCACTTACTAGTCAAGCACTCATGCTGCTGAGCTATCTCCCCAGCCCAGTCACACAAAGAATTTATGGCTATGACTGTTTCCATGGTTATTCAGTTATTACATGGTTATTATTATTAATAATCTCTTATTATTCATTTGTGCTATTCATTTTAATTGGTTTTTACAGTTTTGACATATCTTTTAGATGTGGCTTAAGACTGACCATAAAATTCTTGTTTCTTTCACGGTTCCAGACCCCACACTCACCCTTCAGCAACTTCTCACTGTAACTTGAAGCTGAGTCTCAGAGACAGGCGCTGTTCTGACCACTGTGCTCTAAACTTCCAGAGAAGACATTCTCTTTTTTTCCTGTTTTATCTGTAAAAGTATACTCTTTTAAAAATTTTATTCACTTTAATGAGGAAAAAAGATAACATAGCAATGAATCAGTTTCAAAACAGGTTAGTATGACATTTACAATCTGATAGGGCATACTGTGATTTTCCTCGGTGAGATTTTATTCTCTTCCAGTTTTGGTTTTATTCTGGCTCTAACATTACTTATTGCTATTTTGGTTTCCTCACCCTTGGTATGTGGATTGTGAAATTATCTCATCCCATTATAGAAAACAATTTGAAATAATATACAACTGCTATTTGAAATAGCATCTGGTACATGAAATGTAATAAATAGCATTTCTTTCTGTAATTAAAGAAATTGAAATTAGTGCCTGGAGCTCTCTGTATCTATATGTTCCTCTTAACTAGCTTCAAAGGTAAGTAAAGCTAGTCCACAGAAAATAGATTGAATCTGATAATGTTTTATTTTATTTTTTATTAAGAAGTAAAGTATACACCTATTAGGCTGAGACATACTAATGAGCTGAGGAGGCTTTGAGATTTGGAAAGTATATCTTCTGAGAATTTACACCTGTGAATTTTCAGCAAAGTTATTATTTCATAAGGTAGATAGAATTTGATATTGATAACATGAAGCAAAGCAGATTTAGATAATTTTGTCTTTAACACAATTGAGTATTACAAAAGTAGTAGAGAGATACTGTAATAGTTATGGAACATGGCATATACCTTAAAATTATAATTTTATTGTAATATAATTAAGAACTTGAAAGCTCAATTTTGTAATTCAATTATATTTATCTTCTCAGCAAATGTGCATTGACTGGACAAAATTGTATACAATGATCCCAGGGAAACTTTTGGCAGATAGGGTTATTCCAAAAAATGCAACGGGAATCCTTACTGAGGACTCAGCCCTCCAAATATAAAATTTTTCTCATTCAAATTTCTGACAGATGCGGCTTCTAGGAGTAAAAGACCCTGATAGTTAGGTGCAAGTAGTTTCCATCCAGGTTGTGATGCCCAGCTTTTAAAAAGAATTAAAAAAAAAAAAAAAGAAAAAAAGGAAGAATGCATGTACCTTCGAATATCCAGATACTGAAGAATCCTGGGACATCCTTGCTCAGGGAGCTGAAGATAGAACACTTGGTGAATGTGAAATGTGACCAAAATTGTCTTTGCTCCAGTGCCCATTTATTTGTAACAAACCATTCTTTTTTCAGGGAAAACATAATGAGTAGCAAATGGATATGTACAGGAATAGAGAGGATTAAGCTCGTTTAAAACTCAAATACCAACA
>PVJA010003661.1:70836-93117 GCA_004027025.1 Myocastor coypus
CTCCTCTTCAGAGGACCATAATGTAGAATATATTAAGAATTTTCAAAAATTAGACCTTCACAACATAAAGATCCAGTGAGAAAAATGAGCAGATGAAATGCATAGACACTTCACAGAAAAGTAAAAAAAAAAAAAAAAAAAAAAAAAAAAAAAAAAAAAAAAAAAAAAAAAAAAAAAAAAAAAAAAAAAAAAAAAAAAAAAAAAAAAAAAAAAAAAAAAAAAAAAAAAAAAAAAAAAAAAAAAAAAAAAAAAAAAAAAAAAAAAAAAAAAAAAAAAAAAGGCCAATCATTACCTCAAGAAAAGTTCAACACAGATGGCCATCAGAGAAGTGCAAATTAGAAAAACACTGAGACTCCATGACACTCCACAAAGAATAGCCATTATCAAGAAATCAAACGATATCAAGTGCTACTGAGGCTGCAGGGAAAGAAAACCCTTCTTCATCGTTAGTAGAAATTTAAACTAGTGCAACCACTATGGAAATCTGTATAAGGATTCCTTAAAAAGTAAAACTAGATATTTCATTTGACCCAGATATTTTCCTTCTAGATATCTTCCGCAAAGAGTTAAAATAACATGCCGTAGTGGTACATGTCTACCTATCCATATAGCGGCACAATTCACAACAGCCAAAGCTTGGCTTTGGTACATTCATCAACAGATGAGGGGATTCAGAAAATGGGGATTTACACAAAATGAAGCATTACTCCTTCATAACACCAGAGATCATTTAATCATTTGTGTAAAAACAAATGCACTTGAAACTGTGCTAAGTGAAATAACTCAGACACACAAGCTTAAGTGTCACATGCCTTCTTTTATATGAGAACCCAAAGGTATAAAAAAAGAGCAAAACAAAAGAGAATAAGGAGTAGGGAGACAGATACATCTCTCAAAGGAGAAGAGGATTAAGGGCTGATGGATCAGGGAGCAGGAAAGGAATTAAAATATAGCACAGACATGCACCAGCTCACTGCAATCCATGTAAGCTACATGAACTGTAAATATATAGAAAGGGGCCTGCAAAGAAAAAGAAAATAATACTATGTTTAGTCAATAACTTAACATAAGCATTTTTCTAAACTTTCACTTTACCCAAGTCATTAACTGAATAATTTTGGTTAAAATCCAAGTAAGTTTACTAAGTGAAACAACCTTAATAAATGTAGAGAAGAAAATTTATATAAATGTAAAAAAATCTTCAGTCAATCCATGGAAATAGACCACAGTGCCTGATCATAAATTGCACAAATTTTCATTTTCATGCCAAAATAACAATGGAAATCTCCAGAGGCGTTTTATTGTTGTTATTTCAACAATTGGTGTATTTGGTATTTTAGTGAATAGAGTCTGAGATTGTTATGTTTCCAGCACAATAACCTAGAATTCTTCAAAATTTAAAAAACTTTGTCCAATCATTGATAAAGGTGAATGACACCTAGAGTCTAACTCAATTTTACAGTTAATGTTACAACACTACTACTTAGTTGGAACTTCCCCCCAAATTATAAATGGCATATAATGATAGAAATGCCATTTATTTTTTTCAGACCTGTTTTACTACCTAGAAAACATTTAATATCTCTGGGAATGTTACTTGTGCTCACCTTGCTACTATTATGTATCTGGGCAGGAGTGCCTTCCGCAGCTGTTGCTATCCACAGGTAGGAGATGGGAGTCTTCCTGAGACACACTATTACAGTCTTTTAGGAATGTAACGAGGTGACGCAGAGAAAGAAAGAGAGAAGCTGACCATTAAAATAATGGAAATATTCTGAGAACATATCTTTTATTTATTTATTTTTTTCTTTTTGGTGAACCGAGGACTAAACTCAGGCCCTTGCACTTGCCAAATAAGTGCTTATTCTACTGAGCTATCTCCCCAGCTACCTGTTAGCATATCTTTTAAATGTACATTCAAATGTAGAAATAGCAATATTCTCAAAATGAGACAGATTTTAGTTCTTTGCGAACTATTGTTTCCAACCTGAAGATTCACTCTCTTTCATAGGTCTTTGGCTACTGTAGCACCTTCAAACTTTCTCTTTTCAATATATAACATTTTTGCAGTTTTATTTTTTCCTCTATTTTTAAAGAGAATTCTTAAAAAGGCAAAAGTGAATTATAAGCAACACGGCATTCTACTAAACAAAATATCAATTTCACAATGGTGGACTGGGGCGGTAGCTGAATAGAATAAGTGCTTACCTGGCAAACGCAAGGACCTGAGTTCAATCCCTGGTTCTGCAACAACAATAACAACAACAACAACAACAACAACAAAAAATCACAGTGGTTGTTATATTGTGTGTTGTTGCCTTTTAATTAGTTGTTCAGATTACCAGGTCTAAGTGGGCAAAATCAATACAAATAAACAAAAAACATAAAATTTAAACAGGAGAGAAAAGAAAGGAGTTGAGTTTGTATCTTCAGTAGAAACTTCCTTAGTATACATTGCTGAAGTTTGCATGCATTCCAAAAAAATCTACACCAGTATAAATACTTGTCCCTCGTGCACTAAATCCAGTTAAGCTTCTGGATAAAAAAAAAAAAAAAAAAAAAAAGTCCTTCTGCTTCTTTATTGTCTGTGTGGTATAATGTGATAATGCAAACAAGCGGGTGAGCACAGGGCCTAGAAAAAGGAAAAGCTTCAACTTGCTATGTATTTTTTGTTTGTTTGTTTTTTGTTTTTGAGATAGGGTCTTGGTATGTAGCTCAGACTGCCTTTAAGCTCACTTTTGTAGACCAGGCTGGTATCATACTGGCACTGATTCTCCTGCCTCAGCCTCCCAAGTGCTGGGATTACAGGCATGTGCCACCATGCCCAGCTAAGTATTATTACCCTTATTATCATCTCTTTCCTGTTACTGTTCTGGTTATTCAAGGTAATTATTTTAAAAATTGATTTGAGTTGATGCCAATAAAGTATCATTATTTTTTTCTGGCAGGTCTCATATGGAAAAGAACATTAAGAAAGAAATTTTAAAATGACAGGGGTAATGTTTATAGGTTTCTTTTATTAATAGCAATATAATGATATAGAAGTAATAAGGGACTTTTAAATTAATATTAGTTTGTTTAGTTCTTATGATAGACTCTTTAGTTTCCTCTTGTCAATTAAAATTCAAATTCTTCAAGGTATTCATACTTGCTTCTAAATTATAATAGTGCACAGAATTAAATTAAAATTAATAATGAGGAATAACCTAGAAGAAATATAGAGCTTGGTGTTGTTTTTCATCTTAGTTTCACACTTTTGTTCTGATTTTGATTTTTTTCTTAATTTATTGGGTTATTTGAAAAATTGACCAATTGTTTTTCTTTTTGTAATATTCAGGCCTCTTGGTGACAGATGACCCTGAATATCAGGGAATCTGCTAGCATTAATAACAGGATAAAGTCTCTTTTTCACTAATATAACCAAAGACGCATAATTACACCTTATGCCCCAAGATCAGTGTATACACCAGACTTTTCTATATCTTCATTGAGTTCTTTAGATGTCCCTTAAGACTTCATCCTCTAAACCTGAATTAGTATTGAGATGTATTTCAGAAATAACTAAAGTGATTTCAACAAGTGTCCAGTTAGAATTCCTTCTGGATATCCACTGGATTACATCAGAATTATCACCGGCTGGGGGTGACCCAGGGCGGCACAGGCACGCTGCTCCATCCATCCAGTCAGCGGAGGGGTCTGTCTTCTCAGGAGACTGAGATTCCTTGCTGTCCTCTGGAGATCACTGCTGGCTTGGGCACAGACTATTACTGAGATGCAAAGCAGTGAGATTTTTGAAAGTCAGTTTGAGAGAACACTAGGAAAAGCAAAGCATTTCCTGTCCTGCTGACAATGTGACAAAAAGATGCAGTGATTTTCAAGGTCTCTCCAGGTGCCCTAAAATCTGTAATTTTGTTTTTGAATTCTTAGGATGGGAATTTTTACATACTGTGAAGTAAGTTTAACAAGTTTTAAAAAGAGATCTAGTTAATTATGGGTAGAGCACACGTGAAAATGTTGCCTTATTCATATTGGTACAGCCCTCCATTTTCACAAAACAAGTTTTGAGACCCTGTACCAAATACATTAAAAAAAAAAAAAACTTTACTCACTAATCCATGCATAGAAACTACATTTGCAAGGAAAGTAATTTTCTCTATAAAGAAAGGAAAAAGAGATATTACCTTGGCATGCCATTTTTTCAATATATTTTTAAAGATAATTAAAAATGATAACATTATGAAGGATACAGAATTTCAAAAATCAAGATGATAGGAAATCAGCAATGGTTGTTGCATTACACATTGTTGTGTCCAAATCGTTTAATTTATACCAATACTATTCAGATGTGTGCTGTGTCTTACCAATTCAGATCTCAGTAGATTTCTTTTCAAGTCCAAGTCTCATTAATAAGTCTGCATTGGAGCTGTATCTAGCAGTTTTAACAACGAGCATGTCTTTAAAAATATGAATTACGTCATTTGTCACAGGTTAAACGTGATAGGAACTCAGACTTCACTGGTATCCCTTTACAAATTCTTTACATTATTATTATGCTGTATGGATAAAACATGTGAAGTGTTACATGTTATTGATTTAATATACATAACACATACAATTATATTTACTTAAATGCTTTACACTTTGTTTAACTATGAGTTTGAGGAATTAATCATTACATTGCTTCATAAAATAGCAGATCAGTATTAAATGCAAGAAATCACAGTGTTATACACATTTATTTCTTTTAAATCTCTGACAAGATGAAAGTTTATAGCATTAGAATTCTGAAACAGCAATATTAAAATCATTGGAGAATTAAGTTACTGCAAACTTCTTTCAGATATTTCAGTGAATGGCATTTTCTTGATAAATGTTTATATATTTTACAAATTGTTTTAGATGTTGAGTTTTATGTCCTGGGTGATATAAAAATATTGCCTGGTCTTTATGCTATGACACAGACTAACAGTTCATTTAATAATGGCAACTTAGAACACTGGTATGATTTAAAACATACAAATCATTTCTATATTACTGATCTCACTTAAAAATTGTTAAATGTGATTTTTTATTAAGTTTATATGTCAATAAAACTGATAATTTTCTCTAATTGCAGGTCAGTATTTCTTTCCACAACTACATCAAAATATGGAGAACAAGTCAATTTTAAGTTAGATAGAAATCCCTGCAAGACAAATTGCTAGTTCTGTCTTCCTGCATGTTAAACTTGGGCCTTTTTAAGACTTCTTCCCCAATTATAAATATGCTTTATATGTTAAAATATTTTTGTAGAGTTATCAGCTATTAAAATATATGGTTGGAAGTATCTATAAAATTATTATCATATTAATGATACTTCAAAAAGTAACAGCTATTACTAAAATAAGCCTAGTCACTACTAGTTTGAGTCTACATAACTGAAAGGGTTATGCAGATTGTATATTGATTAAAAGGAAAATCACAGAAAATTAGTGTTTAAAATATAGCCAGCAAAATATAGTTTGTTTGTAGCTTACACTTGTTCTATTACATTTCATGACAAAAACACTTGTCAATACTTTCTCAATTATGTGAAAACAAGTGTTTTGGGCAGAATATCTCTGACTTGTTCACATTTCTGGGGACTGAACAAAGAAGAGAAACATTTCTCAGGAAGCCACCTTCGTGATATCTGACACAATACCATTCTTATTTTACTGGGATTTTAGTTCCTTCCTTGAGGTTTAATATCTCACTGAACAAAGAAAACATGTGGAAAAGGCTCCCGGCTAGCTCCTTCCAAAAGAACTCAATCTCCTGAGCGCCACCAGTGTCATTCATACACTTACATAGTTAGCACTTTGCATACATTTACTGAAAACCATTAATAAAGCAACAATCTTAGTCTAGTTCTTAACCATGTGTCACGGTGAGGCAAGTTCATGTAAATCTGTGAAGTGCACGACAATGATCAAATTAACAGTCATTTCAAGAAAAAATGCCCCTCAGGCTGAAAAATAATTAGTAGTCTATCACTATCTTTTCCTTCTAATAAAAATCATGTTATTATTGTTGACTGTGTTAATAAAACACCTCCCGTGACCCTGATGGAGCTTGATGGGAAATGTAAGGATTGTTCTGCTGTGCAGGCTTGCACATCTTGCCCTGCACATTTCCCCTTGGCTCTTCTGGGAACACGAGGGCCCACGGAAGCTGAAGAACTTTTGCCACAGTGTGAAGCTACCTTCATTTGTTTATCACTGCAGTTATAAAACATCCATTTTGAAATTTATTATCTTTGAAATTTAACTTTTAATAATATAAATGGAATATTTAGAGCTTTGGATCTGAGCAGGAACAAGAGCAGGATCTGGAGAGAGCAAACATAGAAAATGTACTCAGTGCCTAACGCTGTCCAAGGTTAGTAAATAATATATTGCTAGGAACAACTCCAGGTCCTTAATTTAAGTAAATTACAGTGGTCACAAGTTGTTTAACATTTACTTTTAGTGATATTATCCCTGTTCTATGATGACTTACTGAATGCCTTCATCCAAAGCAATGTTGCCAATCATAGAAAGACAGAAAGAAGTACAAACTGTAATCTTTGTCCTCACTAAAAGGGAAAAAATGTTTTAAAATTTAATCCTTACCCTCAAGGAGTTTATAAGGATAAGACAGATTGAATTTCTGCTGTTACAAAACACCCACTTTGAAATTTATGAAGCGAATGGTGAGAAAAGTTAATGCTTCTATTTTAACTTTTGTTAAAAAGTTTTGTTCTCATTCATATTCTATGTATGAGAACAAACTATTCATTAAGTGTGTAGAAAGAGAGAAGCCTGGTAAAGTCATCATTTAAAGTGTGTGAATCAGGCCGGGCATGGTGGCTCACGCCTGTAATCCCAGCACTCGGGAGGCTGAGGCAGGAGGATTGGTGCGAGTTCGAGACCAGCCTGGGCTACAAAAGTGAGCTCAGGACCAGCCTCAACTGCATAGCGAGACCCTGTCTCAAAAAGACAAAAAATAAATAAATAAATAAATAAAAATAAAAAAATAAAAAATAAAAAATAAAGTGTGTGAATCAGAACACTGAATAGTATCCACATGTTGACAACACAGTGCATTGGACAATAATATATAATTGACAGTACAATCTGTAGATGCTAATATGATCCGATAAAGTTTTGTGAATGTAGGAAAGCAAACAGCCTGGGATCCAAGGTGGGATAAATTTATAATCAGAACTCAATGTAATACAAGTCAGAATACAAGTCAGTTGTTCCACTGATGTTTGAATTTACAGCAAACTTCCTTGGTGGACTTTAGTAAATTCTTAGAATTAGACTCCTTTCACAGCGATTTTTACTTGGCTCATGAAAATAAATACTTGTATGATTGCCTCTGCTTTAGATCCTTGTATGTTATTACTTAAAATGTCCAAGGCAGAGGTTCATCTAACTCACTGTTCTGTAGCTGCACAGTCTAAGATGTGGCAGCATTATTGCTTGGCTTTGGGGAGGACACTATCAGTGGATAGCTCCACAAAGGCAGGCGCATGTGGGAAGAGATCACAGGAAATCAGAGAGGACAGTGTCACAGTTCACCTTGAAAGCATGGCCCCAGGTGACCTCCTAAGGATGCCCCACTAGGACCTGTCTCATAGAGTGCCTATCTCCCAACGCTGACCGCCCCACTAAGGACAGATTCACCACACATAAAGCTTCAGGAGACATACATTACCTGAACCACAGAGACACCTGTCATAACAAGGCAAGTCTTTCCTTTGGTCGGCTACGCTATCCTTTACATCTTAGTGATGTTAAAAGTTTGGAGGGAAAGGAATTTCTTCATATTGGTGAGTGCCCCATCAGTCTTCATATTTTTGAAATAATTGTTATGTATAATGCTCACCTATCGCTCAGCATAAGATCAGCTCTAGTGACCCTTTCCTTGTCCTCTTCTTTCACTTTTGTTTTTCTTTTCCTTTAATTTTTCTCTGGAGGAGAGAAGAAATCACCTGTTACCTCATTTTCTTTCCCTGGCTTTAAGTGGCTAAGTGCTCATTAAAGAGAACTGGGAGGAACTGTTCGTTCAGCCTGTGAAACGTCACAGCTGCTGGGTATCTAGCTCGTAACTTCCATCTAGAAGGTACTTGGGCTCTTCTAATAAGCTAGTTCAACTTTCTGAGGTTTGCGATTTAAGTTTCAAAAGCAAAGAAGCCCCAAAAAAGTGCTAAAAGGGAATGAAACTGTCAAATAAGCCCCAAAGAAATATGGGGGAAAAAAGTGTGTATTTTCGGAAGAAGTCAAATCATAAATTAAAATGCTTCTATTCTCTTCTCCTCTGGAAGATGTCATTTTCGTAACTCATGTCACAATACAACTCCTATGACAGCAATGACATTGATCTTCCTCTCAAAAATGAGATTAATCGCACAACTGTTAGGACAATTTGACTAAAGAATCGCTAGGCAAACGGACGTCACTGTGCAAATAGCTAGGAACTGTTATCCTACTTCTTGAACCCTGTATTTACAAAAAAAAAAAAAAAAAAAAAAAAAAAAACTAACAAAACTATAGCCTCTGTTCATAGAATTCTTAAGCATCAGAATTAGTGTAATTTAGCATTAAAGATAAATGAGCGAAGCACAAAACCTCGTATCTCCACTCTGTTCCTGAAGTGATTTATCATGCATTATTAATGCTTCCGATTTTTACCAGCCATTTGTATTTCTTATTTTGAAAAGTGTCCACTCACAGTAGGCAACCATTGTAGCAAAGAATATGGAGAGCCCCCCCAAAAGCTAGAAATAGCTCTGCCATACAATTCAGCTGTCCTGCTCGGGACATATACCTAAAAGAAATGACATCAACATGGAAAAGAAATGTGCATACGTCCAGGTCTGTAGTGTCACTATTCTCGATAGCTAAGCTGCAGAATCAGTCTTGGTGCTTATTAATAGATGAATGGCTGATGAAAATGCAGTATACTGACAAGTGGAAAAGAGAAAAAGAAAAAAAACAGAAATAAAGCTTTTATAAATGGAGAAGGGAGGAAGAACTGAAGGGAGGATGGAGGAATGGGGGGAAAAGGAATCCAGTTATACCATGTCCAGATACGAATGGTCTACGATGAATATGATCATTATGTGTGTCTAAAATGCACAACGAGATCTGCAAACAAGAGGAATATTATTCTGCAGTAAAGAAGAGTGAAATTCTGTCACTTGCAGCATAATGGGAGAGACTGGAGGATAATAAAAGAAATAAGTCACACATAGAAGCAAAGCACCACAAATTCTCTCTCAGATGCAGGAGCTACAAGAAGAGGGTCTGGATAGGAATGTAGAACAGTAGATCCTTCAGTTAGGTTTGCTGTCGGTGTGTGGTAGCAGAGGATAAGCAAAGACGTGGTTTGATCACTGCACAGCATATACCTGTACAGAAATATCACATCGGGCACCTTTACTTGACATATTTAACACATGCTAATGAAGTATAAAATAATTATTGAAAATGCCGATTTTCACCTGTTTCTGGGAAAGTAAAATGACACTGACAATGTACATTTTGAAAACAATATCTATTGAGAAGCTTCACAATATCTATTGTGAAGTTTCTAGCACAAGCAACAAAATTCCAGCATATGATAGTCAAGCAATGGATTGATGAATGGATGGATGGATGGATGGATGGATGGAAATAGCTGGCTCATGTTTTTTCTTTCAAGAGATTCAAATTTAAAGAATGCTGAGATTTCAACTCATTTCAGAAAGATAGGTCATTATCAAGATATCAACTAATGGCAAATGCTAGGGCTGGCACGATAGCTCAGCAGACTAAGTGCCTGCTTAGGCAAGTATGGGGATCAGAGTTCAATCCCTGGCACCACATGTCACACCAGCCCTGCCCCTGGGTATGCTGAGCTGGTGACCAAGTCTGGATGGGATGGCAAAGGGCCTGTAATCCCAGCAATGGAAGGCTAAAGACAGGAGGATCACTAGGGGTCTGAGTTGTATAGTGACACCCTATACAATATTTAAGAAAAAATGCTGGAGAGGGTGTATGGTAAAGGATCCCTTCTCCAAAGTTGTTGGTAGTGTAGACTGCTGTAACAACATGGAGATTTCACACACACACACACACACACACACACACACACACACACACACACACACCAAACAAAAAAATAGGATTGGAGGTCCCATTCTATCCAGTTGTTCTGCTTCTGGATATTGTCCCAAAAGAATTAAGAACACTATCCCACAGCCATATATGCACATCCAAGCTTATAGAAGCAATGTTTGCAATAACTAATTCATGGAAATAACCCAAATGCCTGTTAACTACGGAATAGATTTAAAATGTTGTGGGATTTTTATACAATGGAATGCTACTCAGCCATAAAGAATGAGGAACTTGAGAAATTTCTAGATAAATGGATACACCTTGAGACTACACTCAAGTGAAATAAATCAGAAACATGTGTGAATATTGCATTGCCTCCCTAGCTTAAGAAACTGTAGCAGCAAATAAGAATGTAAATTAGGATAGATATTATGAAATTGGAAGAAATTTTTTTAAAAGGGAGGGGAAAGGTAAAAGGACATAAGGGAAAAGAAAAATATGATTAAAAATATAAAATGCAAATGAAGCTTTGTAAATACGGAGGGGAAGGAGGACTGAAAGAAAGGGAAGGGCTTGATAAAATGAATTTAAATATGTCACATGCAGGTACAAATGTGCTGTGATAAGTATGATCTTTATGGATGTAATTGATCAACAAATAAAAATACAATCCTTCCTTCAGTTATTTATTTTAGGTGTTTCTGGCATTGCCACCAGTTGCCACTGTGACCCAAAAAGTTCAAATTATGCTAATATACCATTCATTTTCGTTGCTCTGCTTTATCAACACGGCAAACCTTCCTCTCTGCAAAACACTCTGTGACGATCTCTCTGTAAATTGGTTGCTCAATTCAACGGGGTAGTTTTCAAATTAAATTTTCTGAGAACGACTCAAAGAATAACTGCTGTCACCTATTTTTTTTTTTTAAACTTGTGTGTTTGGTACAGGGTCCCACTACAAAGCTTGGATGAACTCATAGTGATCCTCCTGTTTTCAGCCTCGCCAGCACTGGAATTACAGGTGTGTGCCACCATGCCCAGACTTGTTCACCTGCTAGGTGCACCTGGAGGCAGGACCAGCAAGGCAGGCAGGACTGGGAATTGAACCCTGATTCCTACACTTGCCTAAGCAGGCACTTAGTCCACTGAACCAGATGTTTTGATTTGACAGATATTCCAAGTGGGAATCAGCATATGCTGTTTGCCCCACAATGCCCAGTTGGGCCGCAGACCACGTTGCATACAAGGCACACATGTGTGCGTCCCAAGGTTCTTACAGGGTCTTAATGGAGGCATCTTCATCAGTGGTACCAGGAGGTGCACAGGGAGACTGCAAAACTAGCAGTGACGCAATCCTGGAAATCCCAGGTCATCACTTTGCTAGAGGAGCAGGCAAATCAATAAATGTAGGCAACAGTTAAACAGGGAGTAGCTTGTGAAATGCCACATCCTTGCAAGGGACTGATGGTGCAGCACACTCTTGCAGGTTTCTCGTGGTTCTTTTCTCTTCAAAGCCATAACTGTGTCTCAAAGTTAAATGAGATATTTCAGCAAAAGCATTTCTATTTCCAATATAAAATGATCCCAAGCCATTCAAATGCCTTCCAGATTTAATTGTTCTTTAGGCAGAGAGAAAAAAAAAAAAAAAGCAGAAAACCCATAAGTGAGTTTTACTTTATTTACACTGCCAGTAATTTTTATTCCTGCAGTGGATAGCAAATATTGCATAAAATGTGAAGTTTGGACAAAGTTCAATTTCCTCATTTCATGGGAATCTTCATTTGCCACAGATGCTCAAAAGTTTAATTGCTCTTTTATTTTCTTTTATCTTCCCTAAGTTGAAAATTTAATAAATGCTTAAACTGAGACTTCAGCTCCCATGTTTTGTCATTTATACACACCACTTCAATGGAAAGTGAATGAGTGCTATGAAAACTTGTGGAGATCGGAGATTAAAGGCTCGAGATAGGGCACACACATCCAGCGGGAGCCAGGGAACACCACATCAAACACATCTCATTTTTCTGTGCGTCCAACACATGTTTTCCACCATCCTACGCTGCCGAGTGACAGAGTCTCGCAGCGTCCACAGTCTGGGAAAAACGAAAAACACAAAACAAAACTGTAGACAGCTGAGAAAGAGAATAATGCCGCGGAGGTCACGGAACAGGCAATCGGGTTGAGGCACAGAGTGGCTGCAAATGCGGTGTGGGAAATGCACTGACAAGTGGGGAACAATGAGATACATGGAGCGATGGGAGAGGCGACCCCACCCCACCCTCGGAGCTCGCGCCCCTGCTGCGCAGTAGCCTTTTGGCTTTGTGTGGTGCCAGAGGAAGGCTGTGAAAGCGGTGATGGGAACATCCACTCTGCCAGTTGCATGGCACTCTCTAATTTTCTTTTTTTTTTTTAATCTTTTTACTGTTTATAAACAAAACAGCATGCCCATAGCAAAACGAATTAATTGGAGATTTCTGCAACAAGGAAATATAATATAACAAATGAAGTGCATTGTTGCCTAATTATATAGTATTATGTTTCTGTTTCCAGAGCCATGTTTGTAGTTCAATCTTTAAAACAGAGGCAATCGTATAAGCAGCATTAACTTTGCTTTATTTCATTTCTCTAAACAGCATATAATTGTTTTGAATAGAGTTAATTTTTTTTTGAAAAAAAATGCTCTGACAAAATTACAAAACAAGAAAGTGTTCTAGTGAAAGTGTTAAACGTCACTATTGTGTTATCGGTATAAAGGAGATTTGCATATGTCACTAATTGCTATATTAATCATTAAGTTTTCAACTCTCATCAAAACTTATCACACAAGTGAGTTTTTTATTCTATATTTTTTGAAAAATTTAATTTATTTCTCTGAAGGGCTAAGTCATATTAAATTATTCTCCATAATGTTCATATATTCTTCAGGCCATGACAGCAAGTTACTTTTTTTTTTTTTTAAAGAAAAATCAAATTTAATGTCATTCTTTATCAGGCTGTGATTTTTATCTACAAATTCATCTATATCCATCCTAGTCTATTGCCAATAATAATTTCTAACTGTTTTTATGATCCATGTTTTCTGCTGCAAAATGCACAAAAGTAATTAAGCCAAATTGAAACAATTACGAAAATACACTATTCAATAACTCAGTCGCCAAAAAAGTTTTACAGTACCCTCAGGAGGAAAAAATAAGCCCATATAGCCCTAATATCATTCCCCATTCCCACATGTTACATTTATTTCTGCAAGCCAGCCAAGCTCAAATTAATTGTACTGACTAAACTTTTCTTCTTGGAGAAAATTAAAGATATGCTGTTGTCAACACTTGAGCACAACCTTGCAGACACTTAAACGCAGAGAAGGGTGTGACATCCTGCCCCGGCTGCCTTGTGCTAATTAATCACTCTGGTATTTAGGACCATTCAAGCAGACAAATTAATGGGGAATAATTAGTGTGTCTTTGTTCCAGCTCAGCTTTGCACACCAGACACTTGCGGGGAGAGAGGGGAGTTTGCAGAGTGCGAGCCATTAGCATGTGCATAGTTTCACTTCTGTTCGGCAAGTTCTTGGGAGAGTAAGAGAAAGGCCAAATTAGCAGACGTGTGACTGGGGTTAGGACACCATTCTGGGAAGAAAGCCCTCTGTTGGGATATCAGCTTTCAGAAGCAAGTTGATCATCCAGATACTGAATTTCATAAACTCCAGGGAAAATGTAATTGTGTAACTCCCAAACAAAATCTTGCAGAAATATAGTGAGAAAATTATTTTATTTACATCCTTCATATTTATTTATATAGCACAAAGGCAAATACAACCTTTAAAAATTGGCACATTTGACTTTCATTTCTGTTGGAGTCTGTGAATTTTTATTGAAATTGAATTTTATTGACCAATAGCATTTATAGTTTTTGTAATTAAATGGTGTAGCCCGTTTAATCTCTCTCCATTTACTAAAAATTCTGTATACAATCCCTACAGCCATAGAACTTTTTTTTTCCTGGTAGGAATCAAAAAGTAGAAAATTCTGACAAAGACAGGAATGGTAGCAATGAGCCTGTCCCACTTTACACCACCAACTGTGTTCAGTGTACCCACCAACTAAGGGAAGGCTCAGCTTCTTACTAAAATATATCTTGAAATTACAAAAGTTCATTATTTATTCTGTGGAGAAACCACAATGATTTAAATACACTGTGAAAAATAAAAGAGAAATGAAACCAACTGACCCATAAGAGTTCAAGTTTTCCGGGGGATACACTCATCAGCTTTACCCAGCCACATACATTTCTTTCCTTACAGGAGAGTAACAACCCTTTTGCCCAGCCACAACACACAAGTGCCACATTATATGCTAGTGTAAATTATTTCAGAGCTTTTTATTAATAGTTTGCTACATACAGAGCCATTCTAAACATACCACAAATAATTGTGTGAATATATGTATACACATTCACATAATCACACTTGTTTTAATACCATATGTGTGAATGATTTTTAATTTCATTTACCATTTTTATGCAGTTTAGATAAGGGATAATTTTTTTTTCCTATATTTGTGTACCTAGAGTTCTTGTGGTGTATGTGTGCATGTGTATGTGTTTGTAGGTGTGTGATTATCTTAATTATTTACAACCTCTCACCATCTCTCTAGCCTGGCACCTTAACAGTGAAGACAAGAAAATAGCCACGTTGGGAACATTCCTGCTAAGTCCACAGTTCTGCAGGAAGATTCATCCCCAGAAAACTCCACCTTTGAGTGCACATGATAGGCCAGCCAGGGATGAAGTCAGAAGCCAGGGCGACCACATCAGTGTAAAACACCACACTCAGTGCAAGTGATGAATCCTTTTGGAGGGAAATTCTATACCCACACCAAAAAAAAAAAAGAAAAAAAAGAAAAAGGCTCTGCCTTGGACTACCATGAAGGAGTTTAGTTCTCCTAATAACACATGACATAAAAACAATGTGAGGATACTTGCCATGACTGGGGATATTTAAAAAAATTCCACCCAAACCCTAAGTTTTATAGAAACATATTTTTGTTGGGCAAAATTCTCTTGGGTTTGTGGTGATGGACAGGGAAGGGGAAAAAGCACACACTTTCAAAATTTCTTACAGGCGAGAAATGAATCTATCTCTGGTCTCCTCTGAGATACTAAATTACTGCCTGGAAAAGCCCAGATGCCATTAGAAAGGCTTCCATCCTGGGAGTGGGTCCTCCTAGACCTTTGAAGGTGCCTAATCCTCATTAAAGGCAAACCCTGGGCGTAGGAGGGCCTGCACTGGCATCAAGGCACCTGGCAACGACGAAAGCGCTGGCCCCTTGCGCGGCTGCCGCTGAGCAGCAGAATGTAATTTAGTCGCACCAGCAGGAGCAGGGGTCAATGATTTTATATTAATGGGGATCACGACAGTTCTAAGCTGTGGCGTGCTTTGAAATAAGTGTTGTACAAGGCAGCAAAGAGAGCTCGGCTGAGGAAATGAGCTGTGTCACTGTCTCCTCATGCCTTGCAGCAAACACTGGAATGGTTTTAGTTACTTCGAACTCTGTGCTATCATAATATTTTATAAACAATTACCTATTTCATTTTGAAAAGCCGAAACTCTGAAAATAATGCTGCTAAAGATGCCACTAAGGATGAAAACATTCTTTCTAGTCAAGAGAGAATCCAAGTACTTGGTTGAATGAATGGCCTAAGGTTGAGTTGTCACATTTGCAAAATAACTGAGAAAAATAATACGGACTGCATGGCCAGTATTAGTAGCTAGCATATTACTGTATATTTTCAAATGTTTTCAGTGTCTGTAGCTGAAACATAAAGCATAGAAGGGAGTTAGAAGCAACGAGTTTGAATTGTGGACAATGTTCTAACCTCTTCTGCATTTGAAAACACTGTTGTCACATATTACCCTAAATTTTCATAAATTTTTAGAAATCCAGGTTTAGGCTCCATGTTAAATTTTCAGGAAATTAAAATTCTTTTCAAATAAACAATTGGGTAAGAGACCGTTTTTCTTGGCATTTCTGCTTAAGAAAATGATGCAAACTAGTGCAAGTTTTTCAGGGCCTGAGCAATGGTAAGAGAAAATGAACATTATACATGGGCAGAAATGGAGGTATGACAAGGGGCAGATTTCAATTTTCAAAATTTATTTTGAGCTACTCAGGAGAGAAGTACTGGGGCTAACAGGGATAAACATATATCTGTGACAAACATGACTGATGAGGAGAAAATTTTCATTATGTGGGTAATATCTGCTCTAGAGCTATAAAAATATTTGATTGTGAAAAGATATACAGATTCATCAGAATAAAATCTATTATTAAAAATTGGCTGTTAGCAAAACAGTCGATTAATTTTCAATTTTTCCTGCATGCAAAGGAGAGCCCTAACTGGTTTTTGGGATTAGTGATGCACCCCGAAGAACAAAATTGTATAATTGAATGTTAAACTACACATTATCTATAATATACCTTATGGAAGACAAAACCTAAGCATCACTAAGCTCTTAGAGAAACATTTTCCAAAGATCATCTGTGGAAAAGCTATGCTCTGACAATCAGTATAGGCAAAAGTTTACAGATATAGAGACATATGTGTAAACCTTACAACCATAAATGTTTAAAAGCACTGCATCCTAGAAGTTATTTTCAATACTCTCATTAACGTTAGCCTATGGAATGACTTGAAAAGTCCTGTCATTAAAACTTCTGTAATTTCCTTCAACTTTGTAGCTATTCAGCTAATTTCATTATGACTTTGTTTCTTTTCTGTCTTTTTTTTTTTTTTTTGCGGGACCCAGGTTTGAACTCACAACCTTGCACTTGCCAGGCAGGCACTTGTGCCACGGAGCTATCTGCCTGGCCCCATGACTTTGTTTCTTGAACCTATTAGCATCTCTTTTCTATGATACATTTTGGGAAATGCTGTATTAGAATTCATTGCATTACTGAATGTGCATTTTCATCAAGTAAGACCAGTAGATGTAATCTCAGCTCCGCATTTACCCCTCTGTCTAGTGGAACTAGTTAATGGAAGACTCGTCTTGATTATAACTTAGAATTTCATGCATTAAAATGTCTGCAATAAATTACATGGTTTTTATAAAATAATATATCCCGTAATTGGAGAGACATTCTGTTATTTCCAGTAAGAGAAACAGAAAGGATGGTAGACACATTTTCTTCTTTTTTTTTTTTTTTTTGTCTTTTTGAGACAGGGTTTCGCTATGCAGTTGAGGCTGACCTTGAGCTCACTTTTGTAGCCCAGGCTGGGTAGACACATTTTCTATCTCCCAATATGAAAATAGGATTCAGTAAAGGTTAGCTTTTTGACTAAGTTATAGGTATCCGGAATGTGGAATGGTATGGATTGTTAAGACTAAAGACAATGCAACCATGCAGGCAGAATCAGAGCCAGGACTAAGGTGAGAGAAACAAGGCTTCTGTCCAGCACAGAATATAAAGGGGGAGGCCCCTCATAGTCAGCATGCAAATTTTTAATCAATATTTTATTTATTTATTTTTTTTTTTTTGCGGAACCAGGGCTTGAACTCAGATTCTTGTGCTTGCCAGGCAAGTGCTTATTCTACTGAGCTATCACCCCAGCCCCAATCAATATTTTAAAAAATCAGAATTTGTGCAAACTAACTTACAGTGAACAAGATAGCAAAATTTTGAATAAATACAAGGTTAGTGTGGCTAATATTTGCTTGTGCCTTCCTTAGATTCTAATGACAAGGTATATCAGTAGGAATGAAAAATTAACAGCAGAAAAATGATACAGAAAGAAGTACTTGATATGGAGTTCAAATTAGTTCTGAACCTTTCTATTTATAGATAGCCATACACCTTGTAAAAGCCTATAAACATATGATTCCATGTTTCCTAAACCTGTGCCTAGAAACATCTGCCCAATAAAATGTTCAGAGATACTAAAACACATGATAGATAGTAATTTTGGTATTATATGTGTTATGGTTTATGTCTAGTTGTCCCCCCAAAGCCTCATGGAGTCATTGGGCAGGGACTTCTAGAGTTTGAGACTTGATCCATGATCCCTGGGATTATAGGTTTTAGTACTGATGGGATTATGGGTGGAAGTACTTCTGGGATTATGGGTGTAGCCTAGGGCGGGAGCTAAGGTGGAGAGCCTGAACCTAATATAAAGAGAGAAAGAGAGACAGACTGGAGCTCTAGCTGTTGCTGTTGCTCTCCTGCCGTGTTGGTTGGCTACCTCTGCCGCCATTTTGTTGCTGTTCCGCTGCCATGAACTGGATGCTCTCTGCTCTGTTCCACTCAGCCTTGGGCCAGCCGAATATGGACTGAAACCTCCACAAACTGTGAGCTAAATAAACCTTTCCTTCCTTCATTTTGAGTGTCGGGTATTTGTCCCAGCAACGAGCAAAAAGTAACTAATACAATATGTTTGTGAATAGCTGTGCTGAACTAGTCTGATTTCATTATTTTGGTACTTTCCAGGATTTTTAACACTTTAATGTATTTTATGACTCTCTTATAAGAACACTCGATAGGTAGGTAGGTAGGTAGGTAGATAGATAGATAGATAGATAGATAGATAGATAGATAGATAGATGATAAGTAGATAGATAGATAGATGACAAGTAGATAGACAGACATACATAGAGAGGTAGAGATAGATAGAGAGAGAGAGATAGAGATAGAGATAGAGATAGAGATAGAGATAGAGATAGAGATAGAGATAGAGATAGAGATAGAGATAGAGATAGAGATTTGAAGGGGGGGACCAGGGCTCAGTGGCTTAAGTGCCTCTTTGGCAAGTGCAAGTTCAATCGCCAGTACCACAAGAGAGTGACAGAGTGAGAGAGTGAGAGTGAGAGAGCGAGAGACACAACTTGAAAGCATTACTTTTAAGTTGATATAAAACTAATTCATACTCAGAAATGATGAAATGACATCACTCTTTTTTTTTTTTGTCTTTTTGAGACAGGGTCTCGCTATGCAGTTCAGCCTGGCCTTGTGCTCACTTTGGTAGCCCAGGCTGGTCTCGAACTTGCTCCTCCTGCCTCAGCCTCCCAAGTGCTGGGATTACAGATGTGTGCCAACATGCCTGACTTTTTTTTTTTTTTTTTTTCTGAAATGACATCACTCTTGTGTACCTGTCTGACAAGCACAAGGTCCTGAGCTTGATCCCTACTTCCTCATTCTGTGCTGGCCCTGAAACTGGGGTGGGGGGGTGCACTCCTGTAATCTCAGCACTTTAGAGGCTGAGACAAGAGCATTACTATAAGTCCAAGATGCATAGCAAGACTCTGTGCCAAATCAATCAATCAATCAATCCTATTACTGATATACTATTTCAAGCCAATGTTCATAATTTACATTAGGGCTCATGAGTAGTGTTATATCCTTTTGGATGAGGACAAATATATAATGTTGTGTATCCATCATTCTACTGCAATATCATACAGAATAATTTCACTAAAATTCCTCTATGACTGCATATTCGGCCTTCCCTTTCTCAAGATTTTATCACACATTAATATTTTTATGGTCTCCCACAGTATTCCTTCTCCAGAATGGCCTTTTTTTTTTAATGTTATGGCCAGCTCAGCCTACCCTGCAGGTGGGGCTGGCACAGTATATGGTGCCAGGGATGGAACCTTGGTCCCTGCAGCTGTCTAAGCTTGCTGAAGCAGGCACTTTAGACTGCTGGGCTATCCCACTGGTCACCAGAATGACACATTTTAATTCATATAATAGAAATGTGTCAGATGGATTCTTTTTTTTCTTTAGGAATATATATATATATATATATATATATATATATATATATATATATATACATATATATATATCTTCCTGATATATATGTTATTTCTGTGTATTTTGATAACTTGTTAGCTTATTTCTTTTTAGTATTGTATATTACCCTATTGCCTAAATGTACAACAGGATTTTTTTTTTTTATCTATTTACTTATCAAAGGGCTTTTTGGTTCCTTCCAAGTTTTGGAAGTTAAGAACAAACTTGACATAAATATCTGTGTGTATATTTCCTTGTGAGTAGAATATTTCAAATCCTTCAGATAAGTAACAAAAGTCTTTTATGTCATCCTACAAATTGACAAAATGACCTACTTAAATTCTACTTTCTTTTCTTATATACACTGAATCAAGTTAGAGATACACACATGTCATTTTTCTAACAGGCTTTATATTGTCATGAACCTCCACTATATTCTTGTAGTTTAATTTTAAACTTCATTTTTATTTTCATTCATACTCTCAATCACCTATTTGGCAGTTCTCATATCCATTGCCACCTTAAGTCAAGCTACCATTGCCCTACATGTAGATTATTACTAAAGCCCATTCTCTCTGCTCTATCACTGTCTACCTACCATCTATGCCTAAATAGCAGAAGAGAACTTTAGCAGAAGGCTATAGTATACCTGGTGTACTAGTTACTTTTTGCTCGTTGCTCGGACAAATACCCAACACTCAAAATGAAGGAAGGAAAGGTTTATTTAGCTCACAGTTTGTAGAGGTTTCAGTCCATATTTGGCTGGCCCAAGGCTGAGTGGAGCAGGGCAGAGAGCATCCAGTTCATGGCAGCAGAACAGCAACAAAATGGCGGCAGAGGTAGCCAACCAACACGGCAGGAGAGCAACAGCAACAGCTAGAGCTCCAGTCTGTCTCTCTTTCTCTCTTTATATTACATTCAGGCTCTCCGCCTTAGCTCCCGTCCTAGGCTACACCCATAATCCCAGAAGTACTTCCACCCATAATCCCATCAGTACTAAAACCTATAATCCCAGGGATCATGGATCAAGTCTCAAACTCTAGAAGTCCCCACCCAATGACTCCATGAGGCTTTGGGGGGACAACTAGACATAAACCATAACATTCCGCCCCTGAACCCCCAAAGTCTCATACATATCCCTTTTTACAAAAGACATTGTAGTCCATCTGGAAGAGTTGCCAAAGTCCCAATAGTTTCAGCATTGCTGAAAAGTCCAAATCCCAAGTTTCCTCGAAGATCCAAGGCAAATTTTCATCTGTGCACCCCTGTACAATAGAAGAGTCAAACATATCCAACATTCAAAGGCATAAAATAAACATTACAATTCCAAAAGTTGCAAACAACAGGGTAATACAAAACATTGGGACCAACACATGTCCAAAATCCAGCAGGGTAAACATTAAATCCCACAGTTCCAACTGGAGAATCCGAGTCAGTCTGCACTGAGTTGTGAGCATCATGCAACTCTGTTCCTACAGCACTCTTGGTGATAATTCCAATGGCTTCTCTCTTAGGCTGGCTTTGCTCCCTCTTAGCACGATCCACATTCTTGGCTTTTCCAAACTTCTGGGGTTTCCACTGAATTGGCTTCTCACTCTCTGCTTCACACACTGCCCTCTCAGGAGCACAATGCCTGGCCTCCTAAGCCTTCTTCTTAAATCGAGGTGGAAGCCTTCTTAAATTAACAGCTCTTGCATTCTGAATGCACCTAAAACCAATGCCACGTGGATGATGCCAGGGTCTGCTGCCAGCTGGAACAGTAGCCAGGCTACCTTCTCTCTTGCTTGTAGGGGTGGAGTGCCTGGATTGATGAACACTCTGATCTTGATTCCTAGGAACAAATTCTTCATGCCGACGCCATTTTGGAACCTGGTTTGGCCGCTGCCGCCATTCTGGTCCTTGGGTCTCTGTGGCCTTCTTCTCAAGGCAAAGCCTCTCTCCTTTGCAATTCTGTGGCTGCAAAGCACAGACAGCTGCCACCTCTTGTGATGCCCTCAGGCCACCTTTTCCATTTGCTGGTTCCTTCCCAGCAGTGGAGATTCTCTCAGCTCCATCTTTGCAGTCCACAGCTCTCTTGGTGTTTCCTTTCTGGCCAAACTCACATTTTAAATCATCCTGCTTGGCTCTTTTCTCTTGATTTTCAACATAAATCTGACTAAAAGCTGCCAATAACAACCACGCCACTGCCCCAATAGTTTGCTGCTTTGAAATGTCTCTTGAAAGATTAATCAGTCTGCCATGCTTAATCTCAGTCTTAGGCAAAGTCTCTGGGCACGAGCAAAATTCCGAAAGACTTTCAGCCAATCCATAGCACAAATCATCTGGAGTCCAATGACCAATGCTGTCCTTTTTTCCAGCAGAAACCTCCTCAGCCTGATCTTTAC